>JAVHLU010000150.1:0-86759 GCA_036785755.1 Colletotrichum ledebouriae
ACTCTTAGCACTTAGGGCTATAATAATAAGGGGTTCGTTAGTCTCTAGTTACTAATCTAGTTAATCTCGCTATACTTATTAGCTTAGTAAGACTACTAATCTCTATATTAGTATTATATATAGCTATTATAGCTACCTTAGCTATAACTCGCTAGTTAAATAATAGTAGTTATAATAATATATAAGGGGTAAGGAAAGGGATGTACTCGCTAGAACCTACTAATAGTATAAAAAGAGAGAAAGGGAGGATTTTAGGGTCTATATTATTCCTACCTTAATTCTATAAGAAAGCATAGCTAATACTATTCCCTTAGAAATAAGGTAGGTCTATAAATATCTTCCTCTCTTTTAAACTATATTTTATTATTACTTATATTATTATTATTCGTTATTTATAGATTTTTTAAGTTATTATTATATTTTAAGTAGATTAATTATATATATATATATATATATATATTAATAGCGGGGATATATAGATATAGCGAAGGTACCCAACTCTCTAAGAAGCTTATAAAAGCTATTAAAAAGAGCAAAAGAATCTACCTCTAGGTATTATTAGAAAGGGCTAGAACTAATAGGAACTAGAAAGATAATAAATAATATAACTCTACTTATAAATAGATAAGAATATTAAAAGTAAGCTTAAAAGATATATAAGATAATTTATAGATCTAATTAAAAGAGATTATCTAGATTAAGCGCGTATTTATTAAGAAAATACTAAAAAACGAGGTATAGGATTATTAAGGTACTAATTATAGTAATATATAAATAATACTACTATCCGCTACGCTCCTCTCCTCTACGCTCTACTCTATAGTCTTCCTATAATAGGTCCGTATGCTAAGGGAGCTTTTCAAAAGCTGCGTAGCTAAGTCTATCTTATCCCATCCTACTACTTATATAACGCGCTCTAGGAGGAGGGTATTATAAGACCCTCTATTAAATACCTAATAAATATTAAAATATAAGCCCCTTATTCTTATAAGTAAATTACTCCTATTATTATTATTATAAATAATATAGCATAGGGCCCTCCTAGCGCGCTAGCCCCCTTATAAGTAGATTGCTCCCCTTATTATAGCTATAGCTAGGCCCCTTTAAGTAGATTACTCCCCTTATTACTAAGTAGACTACTCTCCCTCTTCTTATTATTCTATAAGTAGCGTTATATAGGATCCCTAGGGCGCTACTCCCTTTATTATATTTAGTTATAAATAGCTTTATTTTACTTTATATTTAGCCGTAGGGGATATTATAAGGCTAGGGGGGTATATTATATAGGATAGGGTTTACTTATATAGTTATATATAGTCCTACCCTCTTTAGAGCGGGTATATATATCCCTTTAGTTTATATACCCCTATTTAGAGAGACTTTATCTATAGTTTATTCTATAGATACTTATATATATACTCCTTTATTATAGACTTCGTCCTATATACCCTTCTTCACGACGTCCCTCCCCTTGAGCGCTTGTAGCCATCGCGACACTACCTAAGCACGAGATGTGCCCGGAAATCATAGCCAAAGCACATTGAGATTTCCTCTGGGTGGGTATTCGAGCTGGACACGCGGCTACCAAGAGTGTGGTCTTAGTATTTGTGATATCTCAAAGGGGCCGGGGATAGGCGTCAGATCGAGACCCCCCGCCGTTAGGCGAGACCGACGGTTCTAACATCATGTTCTAACGTTGTCACATGCTGCTCATGTATGGGGCTTGCCGTTAGGGTAACTGTGGTTCGGAAACGTCCTCACGGCACAACTATGGTTAATCTACCTTCAGGCAGCAAACATTCCAAGGAACGAAGCCAGGTTGTCTGTTCGAATTAAGGCGAGAGATGAGCTTTCGTGCAGGCACATGTATCTTTATCTGAAGTAACGAGGTTCATTCCCGAATTACTAAGGATGATTCTTGTGGTATGCAAGGATGCTGTTTATCTTGGTGAACCCTGCAACAATCCGCAAGTTGAGATGAAAGGCCGGTCGTCTGCAGCGATTCGGCACGTCAGGTCCCTGGGAGGTCCGGTTTTAGCTATACTTATCTAATCGTTATCAGGCGTATCCGCTACCCCTCGATGACGTCGACTCAAGGCAACTCTAGTGACGAAGGCAGCCACTCAGCGACGCAGCTGCCCACACTAGGATCTCAGTCTGGCCTGCCCCTCCACCCGATCAACCGCAACTGCGCAGCTTCTAGCGGGCTCTTTCCAGGCGTTTCCCCATTTAGGATGGGCGCCGGGCAGAGGTCGCCGCTGCATTCGCCAAGCAACAAGCTCACTTGACTTTCACCTGCTTTGTCCTCGTGCTCAGGACCCCACTCCGCTTGAGGCAACGCTCTGAGCGCCGACACTGGCTGCGTCTACACCTGCGCCAGCTGCACCAGCCGCATCCGCCTTTTCCTCACCTGCTTGCTTGGGTTGGCCCGTATTACTTACACCGAATCCTCGAAGCACCCTGAGAAGGTATCATTCGGAACCTGGAACCCTTCACTACGCACGCCCTCATCTCACGCTTCACCTCATACCTCAAGCCGAATCTCACCTCAACTCGGTCCGGCGTGGCCATCCGGTCACCTCCCCCTCCGCCTGACGTCTGCTGTGCTGCTGCTGCTGCTGCTGCGCTGTTGCCGTACTCCTGAAAGTTGCCGCTGCGCGTGCTGACTGAACCACTGGGTGTAAGGCTGCTGCGGCCACTCATCTACTCTTGCCCTGATACAACATTTCCCTCATACATACACCTTCTCGACCTTTTTCCATTTTCGCTTCTTTCATCGATACTTCGACCTGAAGCGCAACTATGTTCGACATATTTGCCCACCTCTTATCGTGAGTCCTTTCGCGCAGGACGCCGCATTGCTCCTCAGCCCCCGCCCCCCCGAGGTAAACTCGGGCACTTTCCATACCTCCAAATCCGCCAACGCCGGATGATGGCTAACATCGCGATCGACTTGCAGCTCCATCGCATCCTTCCTTTTCCCCCTCTTCGCCTCCTACAAGGCCCTCAAGACCTCCGACCCAGCTCAACTGACACCATGGCTTATGTACTGGGTTGTTCTTGCCTGCGCACTTCTGGTTGAGTCCTGGACTGAATGGATTCTGGTCTGGTATGTCGCAGACAACAAGCCTCCGACTTGATCGCAACCAATTAACTCTCACAGGATTCCGTTCTACGCTTACATCCGACTCCTTTTTCTCCTCTACCTCGTACTTCCTCAGACGCAAGGCGCCCGTATCATCTACCAAACCTACGTACACCCATTCCTCCAAGACAACGAGGTCCAAATTGAAGAATTCATATCCGAAGCCCACGACCGCCTTAAAGCCGCCGGCATCGCCTACCTTAAGCGCGCCATCGAGCTGATCAAGACGAACATCCTCGGTCTCCCCCCCGGCGAGCCCGAGCCAGCGCCTACACCTGCTCCGGCCTCGCAGTCATACACACAGTCGCTTCTTGCCCGGTTCAGCGTCCCTGCCGCGCGATGGGCACCTGCCGGCCACTCAGGCGCTGACTTCTACAATATCCTCGCGGGCGCCGTCTCAGCGGCAACGGGCGGCGGCGTCGGTGGAGGACACCCCCATCACCAAGACCTCACCAAGTCCGGCAGCCTCATCCCACCGGAGCTTCAGGGCGGCGACCGCACTAGTTTTATCGCAGCGCAGCGCGAGCGCCTTGCCTTCCTCCTAAAGGCTCTTGATCGGGAGGCTGCTGCAGCGGAGGCGCAGCCTGAGAGAGCAGGGAGCATGCAGCTAGACGGCAGTGTGGAGGATCTCACACAACGACCGTTGAGCGCACACAGTGGACTTAGCAAGTCACGGAGCGAGACGGACTTCGAGAAGATTGATGCCGAAAGCGGGGCCGAAGACCAAGACGGCGAAGGAACAATCAGGCGGAGACAAGCAGGTGGATCGTCGTGGATGCCGTGGGGATGGGGGTCAACGCCGACGACTGAGAATCCGGATGGTGGGTCCAGCTCTGGCGTGCAGAAGTAGCATTTGCCACCACGTTGTTCGATGGGTGACGGAGTTTTGTGGGTTTCTGCCGCGGGTTTGCTAGATTCGGCCGGCAGGGCGTCATGGATGAACAGACTTGACGGAGTTTAAGTTGAGGCATCTTCGGGGACCAGAAGGCCTGCGCTCCCCTTGAGCTGCCGTGCAGTGGGCCGAATAAACCGGGAGTCGCTAACAGTCGATATCCCTTACGAACCTCTCCAATAATGTCCTTCTGTGCTGTTTGTGCAAGCCTCTGTTGTCGCTATATCAGCGCCTCTGTGTCTATGCGCCACAAGCGTGCCATGTATGTAGTCTATTTTACACAGATGAGATTCCGGCCAGATCCTACACTCTCCGGCTTGTTTTCGATTCCCTTTCTACAGGTATCCCCAGTGAAGCTCCCTACTAGTCTGCTTGGCGTTATGTGCATTAATTCGCCGTCTTTTTGTAAGGGTAAGCGATGGGCACGTCCTTGCGCGTCCATATGATTCTCTTCTTTCCCGTCACAACATGCTCGCACCATACCTCCATAGCGTGCGCCTTCTTAAACTGACGGATGAAGACGGGGTCCCAGAGGTCGGAGGCGATACCAAGATCCTTACAGCAGCGCATCAGGGCATTGGACTTGCATCCCTCGACGGCAGAGGGGAGGCCCTCGAGGCCGAAGTAGCCGTTCTCGCCCTGGGCCTGGGAGATGAAACTGGAAGCATAGCATGTCAGCGTTGCGTGCTACATCTTTTGCGGACCACAGATGACAGAGCAGCACAGAGGAGTTGTTTTGACATACCGGCCCTCCGCGATGAGCGCATATTCCCTGGTCACAATCTTCTCCCCCACCACGACGTCCCCCTTTGGCACGAGACCCCATCCACCGGGCCCGAAGGCCTGGTTCAGAATCCGCCTGTACTTGATCTCGGGCAGGTAGATGATGCCGTCGGGCTTGACCTCCACGTCGGCCAAGTTGACGGGCTGCAGCAGGATGTCCACAATCTCCTTTGGGAACCGCGCCGTGCCGAGGCCGTAGTAGGACCTCGTCCAGTCCACCGAGCCGTCGTTCGGCTGATCTGGCGGGGTGGAGCTCGTTGTTGCTGAGCTTGCGTCGGATTGGGGGAGCGTCGGTGGCGGAGGAGACGGAGAGGGAGGTTTGGGCGTGGAGTTGGTGGCGGCGATGGGCTGTCTCTTTGCCGGTGCTACGTATTTCGAGGCTGGTTTGGCGGGTGCGGGCTTTGAGAGCGCCGGGGCCGGGGCCGGGGTCAGGGTTGCTGGTGCTGGTGCTGGTGCCGGTGCTGGTGCGGCGGCGGCTTTGGTGCGTGTTGTCGTGGTTATTCTGGCGATTTGCACGCTCGGGCGCGTTAAGCGCAGGAGAGGGCGGAGGGCTGCTTGGGAGGCCATTTTCGTTTGTGATATTATTCTAATGGAAGAGAAGAATTGGAGGCGAGTGAAAGAAGTAAAGGGAGTGGCGAGTCGCGCGGGGATGGGTATCTTTGTTGTGCTCGCGGTTGGAAGACGCTATCTGGATTTTGGGCGCGGCGATTCTGGATCGGTTGATTGAAATTTGGTCGGGGGCGGGTGAACGCGATGCCGGGGGGGAGTAAGGAGCTTGGACCACAGCCTAAAATCCATACAGTGCGAGCGCTGGATTTGAGGACGCAGCTGTCCATCAGTCCACCGTCTTTGGAGGGCATCGTCGGACTTCATGTGTGAATGGGGGTGTTTTATTTTTGTTTACAGTATTGATATACATTCTGTACAGTTACTCCCTGTCCTGTACTCTTTGACATCATGCCTCTTTCATATCGGTTCTCGAGTCGTTGCCCTGCTGCTTCCAACAGCTCTTGAACCGCTCCATCTTCGTCGGCGCCGTCATCAGCATCTTCACTCATCTCTTGTGCGGGAAACAAGACACACCTCAGCAGTGCACTGTCTCCAGTCCTTCTTCTCAAAGTAACAGTCGGTCAACTTTGCGTTCTCGTCTGCCGTCCAGATTAGCGCCGTTCTCGGCGGTCCACTCGGCGGCGGACAGGATCGCGGGGAAATGCCGTCGCTCGTACCTGCGCAGCCGGTGCTGAAGATGCGCTTGTCCCTGCATAACTCTTAGCTTCTGGACGACTGGTCACTGCGTTTTGTTTTTGTCGGATTTTGAATTTTGTTCTCATTTCCCCGGCATTTCCTCACCAAACTTCCATCACGAAGACGAGTCTCGGAGGAAGAGTCGCATCTCTTGCAGCTGGGTCGGTCGGGAAAAGGAAGTGCTGTTGGACATACCAGTCATCGGGCTCGTCATCATCCGCAGGCTTTTGCGCCGCGTCGCTTTCGGGCTTTGACATTTCTCCTTTTCTAACGTCTCGAAACGGGGCACACAAATATCTTTGATAGCTGATCGAGATTGATTGAATTTCGAGGGATGGGGGGACCCGTGTTGAAGGAAGAGTCAATTTGGCATCGAAATTGTTGGGTTTGGGGCTAGACAGTGCCCCCCCAAAATCGGCGTTTGGGCCTCACTCACTAATCACTCATAAACTCAGTCACTCAGTCACTCAACCGCTCGTCACCAATCTCACTCAACATCCACTCACAACCCCAATGGTGACCCGAAAGTTGAACGTGCTGGTCTACAGCGGTATGGACTCTCACTCATTTCAGTCAAGCAATATTCTGACGAGCGTTCAGGCAGCGGCACAACACTCGAATCAGTCCGCCACGCCCTCTCCACCCTCCGCCACTTGCTGTCCCCCAACTACGCCGTCATCCCCATTCCCGAAGCCGCCCTCCTCAAAGAGCCCTGGCAACAGACCTGTGCTCTCCTTGTCATCCCCGGCGGCGGCGACCTGGGCTACTGCCGCGTCCTCAACGGAGCCGGAAACCGCCGCATCGCCGAGTACGTCCGCAAGGGCGGGTCCTACCTCGGCTTCTGCGCCGGTGGGTACTATGGCTCCCGCAAGTGCGAGTTCGAGGTCGGAGACAAGACTTTGGAGGTCATTGGCACCCGCAAGCTCGGTTTCTACCCGGGAACCTGTCGGGGAGGCGCGTTCAAGGGGTTTGCGTATCACAGTGAGAAGGGAGCACGGGCTGTGAAGTTGAGGGTTGCGGAGGGCGAGGTGGTGAGTTACTATAACGGCGGAGGTGTCTTTGTTGATGCTGGGAGATATGACGGCGTTGAGGTACTTGCTAGCTATGCTGATGAAATCGATGTTGATGGTGGTGAAGGGAAAGCTGCGGTGATTCATTGCAAAGTCGGGTCTGGAAACGTCATCCTCACCGGCCCTCACCCAGAGTAAGTCCACCCTTCTCCCAGCCATCGTCGCCTTTGGCTGACATGTTGATAGATTCGCGGCCGCAAACCTGCACCCTCAACCCAATATTCCATCTTATGAGTCTCTCATCGCAGCCCTAGCAGCCGCCGACGCCGCCCGCGTATCCTTCCTCCGAACCTGCCTCACCAAGCTACGCCTGGACATCAGCACCGACCCGTCTGCCCCGCCGTCGCTTTCGCGCCTGCATCTGACGTCGGCAAACCACACCGAGGTCGGTGAGATGCTGCATTCTTGGGAAGAGGCCATTACCCGAACCGAGGACGGCGAGGAATACATCCACGGCGAGCACGACGTCTTCCGCATCGAGAAGCACGCGACGCGATTCGGAGTTCAGGAGTTGCAGGACGCGCTGCCGGGTGGGATCGATGGCTACGAAAAGGTTGTGAAGGTGATTGTTCCGCACGAGGATGCCTGGCCTGATTCCAAGGAGACGCCGAGCTTCAATCACCGGTTGTTCTACAACTCGCTCAAGGGGTACAGAGAGATGGAGCCTGCGGCGGAGGAGTGGGGTGATACCTTGCTCTACGGTGAGGTCGTCACAAGTACCAACACCCTCATGGACAAGTGTGCCCCCCCCTTTCCTGATGCTTCACGATAAGTAATGCTCACTGCGAATACGCACAGGAACATTAAATTTCTTTCCAATCTCCCGACCGGCTTCACCCTCACGGCATCGACGCAAGTCGCAGGCCGCGGCCGCGGCACTAATGTCTGGGTCGCTCCTCGTGGAAGTCTCCTATTCTCGACGGTCATCAACCACCCTGCCCACCTAGCCACATCGCATCCCGTCGTCTTCATTCAGTACATCTCCGCCATCGCCATCGCCGAAGCGGTGAAGTCATACGACAACGGCTGTGGCGATATTCCCGTGAAGCTCAAGTGGCCAAACGATATCTGTATGTCCATCCCCTTTCTTCATTGCATGGTAACTCATCCAGAGAGAGAAGGCGAGCGAGCGGCACTGACTGGAAAAAAACCCAAACAGACTGTCGCGACCCGAGCTCTACCGCCGCAGACCCATCCTACGTCAAGATCGGCGGCATCCTATCGACCTGCAGCTACGCCCAAGGGGCCTACCAATGCGTCGTCGGCATCGGCATCAACACCACGAACTCCCGTCCCACGACCTCCCTCAACGCCATTGCGCCCGCGAGCCTCGTCGGCGGCTTCCGCATCGAGACCCTCCTCGCGCGGATCCTGACGAGGATCGAGGCCGCCTACAAGCAGTTCCGCCGCGAGGGCTTCTCGCGCGATCTCGAGGAGAGGTACTACAAGCACTGGCTGCACTCGGAACAGAAGGTCACGCTGGAGGCCGAGGCCGGGGCCAGGGCGAAGATTGTGGGCATCACGAGGGATTGGGGCCTGTTGAAGGCTGTCGAGATTGATCGGGAGGGGAGGGAGACGGGGAGGATGTGGGCGCTGCAGAGCGACGAGAATAGTTTTGACTTCTGGAAGGGTTTGGTTAAGAGGAAGCTGTAGTAGCTCGGGGTAACCACGACACGGACTTCGAATCTCGGCTTCGGCATCGACTGGGGATGGTTGGATCATTCTTTGAGGTCGTATCGGAGCGCTGGAAACTGTGTACTCTTCCTGTTTGTCAACCAGTCCGGCCTACGTCAATGCAAACACCGAAAGTCAATTCGATTAATAGCTCAGTGACAAACAGAGCACGTTATGTTATCAGTGAAAGCCGTTGGGCGAAACGATTACTTTCCTGCGCTTCATGACCCATATTTACCTACATTTCGGGTCGATTTCCATCCCACATAGTAGCTTATGTTGCACTCGCCGTTCTGAGGCAGAAGGGCGGGGTAACTTTTCACTGCGTTTTTAACTCATCCAGAGCCATTGATCCGAGTCGAGTGGTTTGTGAACGATGTCAACTGGCCGAGTCCTATGCCACTGCGATTTCAGCACGTTCTGGGGCAATAGTATTCTCGGTCGACCATCTTTCCTTCTGCAAGGCGTTTACTTACAGGCAATCGTTCTCCCCTTCCCGCCAATATCCTCTTGAGCAGCAGCATCCGGTTTCTTTCGAGGCCTGTCGCGGCATGGATTTCGGCTGACAAGTGATCCATTTCCATCTCCGGTTTTTCGATGCTTGACACCGGCTTACTTGCACGACGGGACCTCTGCCTCACTCACTCACCCAGGGATCGAAGCCCATGATCTCACTCGATAAATGTGGCATGCATACCTTGCAGCAGACGAGTGGCCTGTTTTTCAAGGTCCTTCGATGTCTACCCGTCTTACATCACTCTAAGATCAGCTCACAAGCCTTGTCGTTCGCGAACCCTTTTCCCGTCTAGGCAGTCGGACGTATTCACGGAAACATTGCGCAACGCGGCCCGCTTACCCCCCGTCCTCCGAATCGTACCCGGGCGGGTGGACTCCTTCAGCCGACGATCCTGATCGTATATACTTCTAAGTGCGTCATGATGCTTTCCCGGACGATCAACCCCCCTCTAATAGTCTTACCCAGCTTTTCTATGAACTAAAGCGATGTAAAAGTCGCACAAACGCCGGAATCGCATCCACACGTGGAATTCGACTAGCTCAAGTCCGTCGCGCCCCCTCATCTCAGCTCCCCAAGCTCTTTACTGCACAACTCAACCGCAAGGTGCATCTCACTCAACACCAGCCACCTTTATCTCATCTCAACCCACGCGCGTGTTCAACTCAATCAATGTCCAAGATGGCGAGTGACGAGCAGCCCAAGATCAAGCTTTACTGGTACTGTTCCACGTCCTCTCCCCGCATTCCAGTTCACTGAGGAGTCCCAGGCTTAATGACTCCCGCGCCCAAAACACACTTTGGCTCCTGGAAGAACTAAACCTGCAATACACGACCGAAGTTTTCTTTCGCGCTTCAACCCGGCTCGCGCCCCCCGAGCTTGCAAAGGTGCACCCGCTCGGCAAAGCCCCGATCCTCGAGATTACACCGTCGGGCCTGCCCGACGGCGTTGAGCCGATTAAGCTGGCCGAGAGCGGATACATCACGCAGTACCTTATCGACCACTTTGGGCAAAACAAACCGTCCCTGATCCCCAAGAAGTGGAAGGATGGGCAGGAGGGTAAGGTCGGCGGCGAGACGGATGCGTTTGCAAGGTTCCAATACTTGCTTCACTACGTTGAGGGCAGCTTCTTCCCCAATCTCGTGCTATATTTGTTCATCAGCAGTATGTCATTTTCTCAAGGCGCCCCGCCCCGTGGATTCCATTTCCTCTCTTGCATTTGATAGCGATTGCGTGTGTTTTGAGCTGAGAAATGCATCCTAGTCCTGAAATCAAACAATGTGCCTTTTCTGGTCCGCCCGGTGACGTCCCTCGTCGCCAACAAGATCATGTCCATGATTCTCCTCCCCGACGCGAAGAAGCACCTCGCACTACTCGACTCATTCGTCAAAACCGCCCCTGGCACTAAGGACGGAGACGGGTTCCTTTGCGGCCCGGAGCTCAGCGCGGCGGACATTCTGCTCAGTTTCGGTCTCACGACGGCTGATCACCTAGGAGCGTACGACGCCATGGGGTCCTGGGAGGGGGGCTCGGCAAGGGCGGCCTATCCGGTGTTGTTTGCGTATGTTGATCGGCTGAAGAAGGAGCCCGGCTACATCAAGGCGAGGGAAAAGGCGAAGGAGATTGAGGGCCGGAAGTAAGGTGGCTGCTGAGAGGACATTGATGTGTGAAAGTATCGCGATAATATTAGAGTTGCCCAAAAGGGCGATTCGATGCATATGAGCATCATTTATGAACTGACTCTACTCGCTTATCCCATTTCGTGATCCGGCCGCATGTCTCGGACGAACACATGCCCCGCCGAGTTTACCGAACGAGGCGTCGAGGCGTTTCGGGGAAGTGCGGAGACAAGAATGACGTCCTCGAGGCTGCCCTCATTCTGTTGCTTCAGCAAGTTCTCTACATATGAATTTGCTGTACAACACGCAAGATGGCAGACTCGATACCCCTACTAATCGCTCTCGAAGAACACTTCATTGCCACGGACCTCCTCCCAGAGCTCTCCGACATCTACGGCGAACAGCTCAAACACCTCCCCGATCTAGCGTCACGTCTAACAGATGTCGGCCAGGTACGCACGGCAGACATGGACATGAACAATATCGCGATACAAGCCGTCTCGCATGCACCCGGGCTGGCATCTCGCCCGGCCAAACTGAGCGTCCTCGCAAACGACACTCTTGCCAAAGCTGTAAAGTCCCATCCGGAGAGGTTTGCAGGTCTCGCAGTGCTTCCCATGGCCGAGCCCGAAGCCGCCTCGGCAGAGTTGAGACGCTGCGTGAAGGACCTGGGGTTCGTCGGGGCGCTGGTGGACGCGCACGTCGACGGCACGCACTACGACGACCGGAGGTTCTGGAGCGTCTTCAAGACGGCGGAAGAGCTGGATGTGCCGATGTACCTCCATCCCACCTGGTCTTCACAAACCCAGAAGGGTGCTTATGAGGGCGCATACGAAGACGGCGCAGCGCGGAGTCTGGGAACGAGCGGGTTTGGATGGCACTCGGAGACGGGACTGGCTGTGCTGAGGCTCTTCGCCGCAGGCTTGTTCGACGAGGTGCCCAAGTTGAAGATTGTGATTGGGCATTTTGGGGAGATGTTGCCGTTCATGATGGAACGTGTGGGCAAGTTGTCGGTCCGGTGGGGTGAGAGGAGGAGGGCTTGGGGGCAGGTCTGGAGAGAGAATATCTGGATTACGACCAGTGGGGTCTGGGGATTGGCTCCGATGGCTTGTTTGTTGCGGAACACGTCCGTTGCACGTATATTGTACAGCGTGGATTACCCGTTTGAGAAGAGCGAGAACGGGCTCGCGTGGATGAAGCAGTTGAGGGATAGTGGGATGGTTACGGCAGAGGAGCTTGAGATGATTGCGCACAAGAATTCTGAGAGGCTGCTCGGGGTCAGTGTCGCAGCTTCAAAGAGTTCGTAGACGGCATTTGGATGGGCTTTTCCAGAAAGTCCGACTGCACCACCCTAGATGCTTCGCGTTCGAATGTGGCTGAGCAGGATTAGCTCGTCAGTTTCTGTCGCAAGAGGGTTCTCGTCTACACTGGTGTATCTCAGATTCTGAATCTCAATTGGGCGACGTTGGTCTCAGGTTCTAGGCCTTCTAGTCGAAGGCCGAGGAGACGTCGGGCGGCGCGTATTGGAAGGTGCTTAGCCGCAGCGTCTGAGGCTCAAGTAGACTACCCATTGTCAAGGCCACACGATGTTTGACGACGGTTTTGGGTTGAGTTGATAGAGTTGCGGGAAAGACATATCGCAGCTGAGCTTAAGTAATAACCTCCTGACAGTTCGCCTTGCCTCCAACCGTTTCCGACTTTCCGTAATGTTTCCCAATTTGGCAAAATCTTCATCGAACACCATCGTCGCCTTACCAATCAGGACGTCGGGTGGTGGCGAAGACTGCTGCCGATGCTACTTTTGCAACAAGAACGCGGCAGGGGTAAAGCATGTGGCGGGCAAGCGAAGACTCGGGCCAAAAATAGCATAAGCCTAGAACGGCGAGAACGACAACATGCTGAGAGAATCATCGTCGAGAAGGGCAGGTGAAATGGATAACACATGAAATCTTCCATCTCCGAGGCTGGGCTTTACCTCTAAGCCAAGGCGCAAGGCCAAGAGAGTATAGAATGAACGACGAGACGAGGCCTCGAGACAATTCTCGATTAACCTCGCCAGCCAAGAAATTGCTCAGCTTCATTCAGCCTTCGTGGTTGGAGATACAGTAGAAACATCGCCAACAACACACCGCCTGGATAGGCTTCTTTCGCCTCCATCAAGGAGCGCTTGGCAAATTTCGCATTGAGATACTAATGCGGTGCTTTTGCATTCCCGCAAGCTTCCAGTCCAAAACTCGCATCATCGTAATCGCACAGACAATTGTCATCCCACCAACACCGACCAATGGATGGGTGCACAAAAACTTGAAGACAAGATTAATAACAAGCCCACGGACCTTCCTCAGCCCGACGTCAAGATCTACTCGGGTCATCCCAGGACCCAGGATCCTCGCTCACGACACACCGACGAAGCTCGAACCTATGAATATCGCGATGGCTACAAGCGCTCAAGGGGAGGGTCGTCGTGAAGAAGGGTATATAGGACGAAGTCTATAATAAAGGAGTATATATATAGGTATCTATAGAACGAACTATAGAAGAAGTCTCCCTAAATAGGAGTATATAAACTAAAGGGATATATATACCTACTCTAGAGCGGGTAGGACTATATATAATTATATAAATAAGCCTTATTTTATACCTCCCTAGCTTTATAATATCCCCTAAAGCTAAATATAAAGTAAAATAAAGCTATTTATAACTAAATATAATAAGGGGAGTAGTACCCTAGGGATCTTATATAATACTACCTATAGAATAATAGGAAGAGGGGGAGTAGTGTACTTAGTAATAAAGGGAGTAATCTA
The DNA here is from genome assembly GCA_036785755.1 of Colletotrichum ledebouriae. Lineage (NCBI taxonomy): Eukaryota > Fungi > Ascomycota > Sordariomycetes > Glomerellales > Glomerellaceae > Colletotrichum > Colletotrichum ledebouriae. The sequence continues at coordinate 13,750 of JAVHLU010000150.1, forward strand.
CTTAAAGGGGCTTAGCTATAGCTATAATAAGGGGAGCAATTTACTTATAAGGGGGCTAGCGCGCTAGGAGGGCCTTATACTATACTATTTATAATAATAATAAAAGAAGTAATTTACTTATAAGAATAAGGGGCTTATATTTTAATATTTATTAGGTATTTAATAGAGGGTCTTATAATACCCTCCTCTTAAAGTATATTATATAAGTAAGAGAACTTATTAATATATAAAGTAGTTAGAATAGCTTCTTTTCTTAGCTTTATAAGCTAAATAATTTATTTAGCTTTATTAAGCTAAATTACTAAAAGGAAGTAATTATAATATTATACTAGCTAATAATAAGTATACTTATCGGGGTATTATATATAATCCCTATTATTATCTCGCTTTATTATAGAGTTTTTAATAGGGGTAGGTTTAGGTATACTTATTAATATAGTAAATATACTTATAAGGGTATTAAGCTATTTTAACTACTAGGTAATAAGAGTACTAAATATTAAAGCTATTTTAATAAGGGCGCGTAGGTTTACGCTAGTCTATTTAGTTATAATAACCTTAATAAGGGTATTATAAGCCTATATAGGCGCTATGAACCTATTAACTACCTTAAGGAAGCGCTTAGTTATAATAACCCCCTATATTTTAAGGATCTTAAGTAACTTTATATACTAATATATAATATATTATTATTAATACTAAGTATATAGTAATATAGAGGCGTTTACTTACTCTAAAATATAAAAGTATCTATCTTAAATAATAATAACTATAGCGAGATTTATAGAGGTAATCAACTACTTAAGCGCTTATATAAGGGATTAGAGGGAGGTATTCTTAATAATTATAAGGTTATTCTAAATAACTATACATAATAAGGGGTTAATAGTATAATATATAAAGTTCTAAATATTATAATAGCTACTAAGGAGAGACTTTTAAGTCTCCTTAGTAATATTATAGTTAGCTATATATATAGTATACTTATTATAAATATTACTAATTATAAGAGGTAGTAGAGGTAGGAGCTCTATATTATTTAGGTTTTAATATATATAGCGCTATATAGCCTATTTATTATATTATCACGGCGCTAGGTTAGACCTACCTGAATTTCGGGTTATATAACTTGCAGATTATATAACTTGCGGGTCACGTGATTACTAAGCGACTTTTTAGCCTTCTCTAGCTACGCTAGCCTATAGTTAGACTTTTCCCTCCTTTAATATAGAATCTACTTAATATAGCATAATTAAAGCATACTAACCTTTACCTATTTACTATTTATAATACTATTCTATATTTATCTATCTATTCTCTAGAGATAGAAGTATAATATCTTAATTGACTATTATTACTCCTACCCTATTAATTAACTAATATAAGTATAGCACCTAACTAAGCGCTAAGCTAACTAATCTATACCCTAACTAACCTAAACTTAATTAATACCCCCCCTCTACTTTATAATAATATACTAATTACGACCTGACTAGCTAGTTATAGTTATAAGGCTATAATAGTGCTTATACTTAATACTAGAAGACTCCTTAAGCCTTATATTAAGGCCCTTTAATACTACTATACCGCGCTACCTAACTATAATACCCCCCTATGCGAGGACCTAAAGGTTTTTAACCTAAGTAAACCTATATATAAGTAGCTTATTAAAGGCTTATTTATAGACCTTAATATAGAGGAATATAAGAGCCTAGCCTAAAGCGCTATTACTAAATTATAAAAGTTCCCTAACCTCCTCGTTATTAATTATAATTACCTAAACGAGGGTTAGAAGATTACCCTTACCCTTAATAATATAATATAGCTATTTTAAAATAACCCCGAGTTAACCCTCACTTAGATTTAAGACTAGCTTATAAAGAGAGCTACTTAAGGTACTAAGTCTTAAGCCTTATATATTGGATATATTACTATAAGTAATAACCTTTATATACTATATAATACTACCCTCCGCCTAGAATATAAGAATTAAGAGCTCTAGGAGCGTTTAGATAATACCTACGCTACTAGTAATAACGCTAGGTAGTCTATTATACTTAAGCGTTATTAAGAAGAGCGTAATTACGCCTAATATAACGCTATTACTATTATAAAGGAGTAGGATAAGGTAAGGGATAGTAATAAGGCCTTACTTTAGCGCTTTAAATATAATATAACTACTATACCTCCCCCTATAAACCCTCCCTCTAGTGATTATAGCGCTATAGTGGCCTCTGGCCACTGCATAGTAATTTTACCTGCTTAAGTGCAACAGACCTTCTAACTCCGCGCCTCCTAACAATACATAGCCTTCGGTCACGTGATTATAACTCTCCTAACTATAGCTATACTTATATATACCCGTTAATAGCCTCACGATCTTTAACTTTATATTAATAATAACGTGGTTTTTAATTATTTAAACTATAAAACTATTAACTTTTCCTCTTATATACTACCCGCGCTACTATTAAATACCGCCTCTATTACCGCTTTATCCGCTAGAAGTTATTACTATCTTTACTATACTATCGTTAGTAACGCTCTCTCTGTATTAAAGCAGTTAGCATAAGCTATACTTATTAATAAGCCCTAAGGGGCCTAGGCTACCTCTGCCTTAATAGTGCGGAGGACCTGCTTAAAAAAGGGCTACTCTATAGGGTATATAATAACCTACCTAGCTTCTACTACTAAGTCTATTTACTTAGCTATAATATAATAGCGAGTATCCCCTCTAGGGGTATTAATAAAAGCCCTCTTAAGGGCTATACTAATAATATACTCTCTATATATAATAGAGTAATTAAAAAAGGAGCGGGTTTTATTAATTATATTAATACTAAACTCTCTAATAAGCTCTTATATATTATTAGTATTAAAGGGTATACCTCGCGTAAGCTTAGTATTTTTATATATAGGGTCTAGTACTAATATAGTTAAGGGATAAGGATAAGGATAAGGGAGAGGTATAAAGCCCTACTTATAGTAGTAGAGCTTCTTATACTTCTAGCTATAAGAACCTCTTAGGAAAGACCTCTCTAGTTAAGGAGTTACCTCTTATATAGTAGTATTTATAGCACCTTTAGCACCTTACTAGAAGGTTAACCTTTTAGGTTAAGGAGTCATCTTATATAGTAGCTTTTACTTTACTAGAAGGTTTAGCGAGGGCGTTACTACGAGAGCCTTAGTAGCCTATTTAGCTCTAATATAATTAGCCCTAGTATAGCGCGCGTCCGACTTTATATAAGGGTTTACTTACGAGTAGTAGGAATATATAGGGTTCTTATATTATTTTCCTTAACTAGTAGAGGATATAGGTTAAAATACCTATATAGTATTTCCTAAATTATACTTACGAACTAGATGAATTTATTATAGTCTTTTTATAAAGGGGCTGCAGCGTAATTCCGAACTCAATAGCGCTATAGTTTAAGTAATCCTTAACTAAATAATATACCTTAAGAGTTAAGTCTACTCTAGCTCGCCCTCATTAATTATTAGTAGTAATAATATCTAGGCTACTAAAATACCTAAAGTCCCTATTTTTATAAATACTAAGAGTACTAATTCTAAGTATCTAAATTTTAATATCTAGGTCTTTTATATTAAAATACGCCTTAATAATAGGGAGTATTATAATAGGTCCTAACGCTTTAAATATATACTCTTATACCTAGGAGGAACTACTTATAATATCTTATCCCCTCTCCTTTTAAGGGACCTTCTTTAAATTACTATAGTATAATAGCTTATTAAAGAGCTAAAGGGAATTTTTATTAACCTAGTTTAATATAATAAAGCCTAAATAAAGCTTAATACCCTTATTATCTTATTTAAGGATATCTAGGTTAAACGAGCTATTTTTACTAAGCTTACTTATAAAGCTAAACTCCTAGAGTCCTAGTAATACTAGAAGTTCTATAAGAAGCTACCTATATCCCTCTAAAACTAGTACTCTATTTATTATATAAATAGCACCCTTAACTTCTAGGATTATATTACTTAGGTCTCTACTATAGCTTATATTATAGCGCTTTCTAATACCTACTTAGCTAACTAAACCGCTATATAAGGCCCTATCTTGGTAGCCTGCGCTAAACCCTCTAGCGGAGGAAACCCCTATACCTAAGCCTATATTAACTAGGGTTATATCCCCGAGGCCTTATATAAAAAGCTCTATAACTAGGGCGCTTGTTTTATTTATAGCGATACTAGCTATACCTCGCGGGATTACCCCTATAAGAGGGCTAAAGCTACTATAAGTATTACTAAGCTTACTAAAGCTACTAGTAGTAACCTAGAGCTAGTAGAAAGCTAGAGCCCCTAGTGAAAGCAGATTCCTTACTAGGGGAGGCCTAAAGAGATTAGTAATTAGTAATATTATTTATTAACTTATAATAACTAATTAGTAGTAAGCTACTAGAGAAAGAGTTAGTTCTAGTTTATAATAGATATAATATTTATCTTAAGGCCCTTCTTAATACTAGAGTAAATAGCTATACTTTTATAAATACCTATATAACTCCCTTACTAAGAGACTTTTACTATACTAAATATAATAAGTTATAGCGCCCTATCCTAGCTACTAGGGTTAATAGCAAGCTATTAGATATTATAACTAAGGTATAGATAACTTATAAATAAGTAGACCGCTAAGAATTAATATAAATACCCCTCTTCTGACTTAATATAGGGAGATAACCTTATCCTTAGCTACTTATAGTTTAATTACTATAATATTAGCATAGACATATAGTATTAGCGCTTATATTAGCTAAGTAATACCCCTATAGCCTAGGACCCCCCCTGAATAATTATATAAGATACTAAGGACCTCCTTTAACTTATTAAAATGAATATTAATTATTAACTTAATATAGAACGCTATTTAGCTATATTTAAAGCTAAGGAATAGCTCTATAATACCTAAAAGGCTATAAGAAGTAAGATAAAAACCCTTATAAAGATCCTATAGCGAAGCAATATACCTAAGGACTTAGGATATAATAATAACTTATAGAAGATAAATATAGTATTAAAGGGAGCACTAACTATAAACTAGGCCTAGCCTATACTATATAGGAAGCCTAAACCCCTTAGTTTTAAGGCCTAGTAAGTAAGGAAAGACCTCGATATAGCGCTTATTAGCGCTATAGGGTTTAAGAGGAACCTAAGGCATATTAATATTAAATTAGGCTTTATGTTACTATATAAGCTTAACCTAATAATTACTAATACGTAAGAGGAAGAAGAAAAAGGTATAAGCTTACTAGAGGTTAATAAAGCTAAAATCTAATACTTAATTAATAAGAGGCTCTTATTATACCTCTAGGACTAGAAGGATTGCTTTAGTAAGACTACTAGTAACATATTACCTCCTTATTACTCTTATAACTACTAAATTAAATTAGAGCTAGGCGCAAAGGAGTAGCTAACCTTCTACCTACTATATAAGTAGTTATTATTAGAACTTAAGGCTACCTAATAATACCTCCTTAAGAATCTAAAGAAGGGCTTTATAGCGCTAGGTAATACTCTATTTATATCCCTAATACTATTTATTTAGAAAGCTAATAGTTACCTAAAGTTCGATATTAACTTCTAAAAGCTAAATAGGTTTACTAAGAAAAACTAATACCTATTACTCTTAATTAATAGGACGCTAAGCGAAATTAGCTAAGCTAAAGTATTTATAAAGATTAATATCTACTAAGCGTTCTACTAAATTTATATCTACTCTAACTTAGAGGACTTAACGACGTTCTATACTCGCTATAGCTCCTATAAGTATAAAGTTCTACCCTTCGGGCTCTATAATAGCCTAGCAATATACTAATAATATATAAATAATATACTTATAGAATACTTAGATAACTTCTATATAATATATGTAGATAATATCCTAGTTTACTTAGAGGACCCCCTCTAGTATAAGGAGCACGTTAAGAAAGTCCTTAACTAGTTATACTAAGCAGGGCTTCAGGCTAATATTAAGAAGTATAAATTTAGTATAACTACAACGCACTACCTTAGGTTTATTATTATAACTAAAGGGATTAGCCCTAACCCTAAGAAGGTCTCTATAGTAAAGGACTAGTAACTACTAACTATAGTGCGTAGCGTCTAGTCCTTCCTGGGGTTCTATAACTTCTACTATTAATTTATTATAAGTTATAAAAAGATCGCTTAACTACTTACTAGGCTTACAGCTAAGGATACCCGTTTTAAATTTAATAATAACTACGTAGTAGTATTTATAACGCTAAAGGAGGCCCTAATATTAGCTTCTATTTTATACTACTAGAAGCTTAAGCTACTAACCTAAGTTAAGATAGATACCTCTAATTCTCTTTATATTACTACTCTCCTCTAGTAATAACCTAAAAATAATATATAATATCTTATAGCTTATTTCTTAAAACCTATATTACTAATAGAGATAAACTACTCTATCTACAACTATAAGATAATAGTAATTATCCTAGCGCTAGAAGAATAGAGGGCTAAACTCTCTATAATTACCTAGCGTTTTAAGGTTATTATAAATTACTAACTACTACTCTACTTTATAATTAAGAGGCTTCTAAGTATCTACTAAGCCTATTAATTAGGTATCTTAGCTAGTTTTAACTTCTATATCTAATACTACCTAGGGTATAAAAACGTGCTAGCTAACGCCCTCTTATAGAAGAATAAAACCTTTAAACCTAATAGGCTATCTATAAATTAGACTATACCTAGGTATTACTACTACTTACCTACTTATCCCTAGAGGTTATAAGTAAATTACGCTAGCTACTAGAAGCTACCCTAAGTAATCCTATAGCTAATATTAATACCCTAGAGCTAGAGGATAGGCTACGAGGCTATCTCCTAATTAAATAGATCTTATAGCTAAATTATAAACTAGATATATTATTACTTAAAGTGCTAAAGATACTTATTATTATAAAAAAGGAGCGCTAGAAGATAAAAGATAGACTCTTAATAATAGATAGGAAGCTCGTATTACTAGAAGAAGAGGACTTATATATAAAGTTAATTTATAAAGCTTATATCTAGAAGCTTATAGTATACCTAGGTTAAAATAAGACTATTAAACTCTTAAAGGAATACTATTACTAGCCCTACTTAACTACTAATATTAAGTAGTATATTTATAACTATTTTACTTACTACTAGGCTTAGAAGCTAAGAGATAAGCCCCTAGGCGAGTTAAAGCCCTTACTTATACTAGATTACCCATAGGAGTATATTATAATAGATTTTATATCCTACCTACCTAACTACTATAAGTATAATAACGTATTTATAATAGTTTACTACCTATTAAAGAAGATAGTTTCCCTCCCCTACTATAAGACTATTATAGTATAGGACCTCGCCTAGCTATACTATACTTATATCTTCTAGTATACTAGGTTCCTTATTATAATTATATCTAATAGGGGCCCCTAGTTTACTTCTAACTTCTAGAACGAGCTCTATAAGATATATAATATAACTATATAGTTAAGTATAATAAGTTATACTAAGATTAATATATAGATAGAAATTCTTAACTAGTACCTAACTTAATACTTATACCTATAGATAAACTAATTCTAGGATAACTAGAGCGAAATACTCCTAGCTATAGATTTCACCTAAGTAGTATTACTAAATAAAACTACTAGGCTTATACTATTTAAGATTAAATAGGGATACTTACTATAGACAAGCTTTAACTAGGATTAATATATATAAAGGTTCTTAACTATAAAGGAGATAATTAACTAAAGTAATACTTAGTAGCTTATATAAAAACTCTATACTACTTAGGAAATTACTAAAGGAAATATAGCTATAGCCTAATAACGCTATACCTAAGCTATTAATTACTACTACTAGCTTAATAACTTAGCTATAGGGGACTCTATCTATATATTAATAGAAAGATAGCGCTAAGAAAACTATTTAAAGCTATTAATATTATAGGATAGCCTATAGCTAATTAAAGCTACTAGCTCTAGAGGGACTTAGGTACTTAACCTACTAAAGGGATATAACTATTACTTAGTATTCTATCCTAGTAAGCTTTAGAAAGCTACTAGGGACCCTCTACTAAGTTAATTTAAGACCCCCCTTCTTACTACTAAGTTTAATAATAAGCTAGAATATAAAGTTATATATATAATTACTAGCTAGTTATACTAAGAATGCCTATAATATTATACTAACTAGAGAGGCTATAACTATAATCCTACTTAGTATAACGCTAAAAGCTTTAAGCACGCCCTAGTAGCGCTATAGGACTTCTATACTACTAATCTAACTACTATAGGACTACTAAAGCACCTTTTAGCTTAGCTTCTAGCTACTACCTAAGATAAGGATCCCGCTACTATAGATAATAATAATACCTTAGTATAAGTATAAGAATAGGGAGGAATATTATTTAGAAAATTATTTATATTATAATAGCTAATTACTATAGATAATAATACTAGAAAAGGGGGGGGTAATATTATAGCGCTAGGTTAGACCTACCTAAATTTCAAGTTATATAACTTGCGGATTATATAACTTATAGGTTATATAATTACTAAGTAACTCTTTAGCCTTCCCTAGCTGCGCTAGCCTATAGTTAGACTTTTCCCTCCTTTAATATAGAATCCACTTAATATAGCGCAATCGAAGCGTGCTAACCTTCGCCTATTCACTATTCGTGATAATATTTATAAATATAGGTCTTATAGGCTTCCCTATTATACTATATAGCAAGCTTATTAATTATTAGAGGGCACGCTTTATAATATATAAAGTTAGATATAGGTTAACTACTTAAGTTAATATAGTCTTATATACCTATTTAAAAAGTATAAAAGCAAAGCTATAAATACTAAATAAGCTAGTTATATAGCTTAGAGAGATAATAAGTATATATATATATATACCTAGGTAGTAGAAAAGTTAAATTAAAGCGTTATATTAATAATAAAAAGGGGTTCAATAAAGAGCTAAGAGGAGGGCTAAAAGGAGCGCCTAAAGCTATTATAATATATTAGGGGTTATATAGGAGAGGCGTATTATAAGCGAAGTTAAACTAGCTAAGAGCTAGGCTTATAAATATTATAATAGCTATTAGCACCTAAGGGGAGGGTTATTATAAAGAAGAGTAGATAGGATAAAGTTTATAATAAAGGAGTATATATATAAATATTTATAGAACGAACTATAGAAGAAGTCTCCCTAAATAGGGGTATATAAACCGAAGGGATATATATACCCGCTCTAGAGCGGGTAGGACCGCACGTGACTACGCAGGTAGGCCCTATCCCGCACGACAAACGACGTGCTTCTTCTATAGGCTTACCGCCCGCCACCTGCCAATCTTGCCTTCTGATGAGCAATCGGCCCAGCACGCCCGAAGCTAATCGGCGCCATGCATGTGTGCATGCCTCTCCCGCAGAGTCAAGGAAGGACGGGCCGTAACCTATTTCATGTTCGGCGAATGCGTATCGCGGAAGGGGTTCTTCCCATAGCTTCTGCTTCTTCTAGTGCCTTTCGCCACCCATGTTCGCGGAAAGAGTTCTTCCCATAGCCTATGCTTCGCTGGCTAGTCTATAACTCAAGAAAGCGGATTGCTTAACGCAAAGATTGACCAGCCAGATCAGTCAATGGGGAGGTCATGCCACAAGCCCAGCGAATGCAATCGACCATCGCAAAGGAGGACCACTTTGCATGACGAATTGAAGACATGCTGGATATATTCATGATTCCCCATTCTCGACTCCCCCCCACCCCCAATGCGTGAGAAATGGCCACCAATCGGTGTCGCGGCGCAGGCAAGTCCTTCCGGAACGGGTAACTCCCGGACGGCATTTCCGCTGCGCGTGGGCATGTGGTCTCTCTCTCGGATCCGCTGTGTGGAGGTGAGGTGGCCATTAGCAGAGTCCGTCGTGGGGGAGCGGATGTGTGTGGCAAGCTGGACCCCGCATCAACGTCTACCACAGCGACTGGCGGGCTGTCAAGTTTTATCTGCTTAGACGAGGGAAACAAGTTGGGGAAATCGTAAGGGTCCGTACCCCTTTGGGTTCGGGTCGAAAAGTACGGGGTAGACTGGTCTTTCAATACAATGACAGCCCGGCGGTGTCCTGTTTCAGTCACTGAGTTGAAAGCTCTCCATCTCTCGATTAAGAGTGAGGCGAGGCGGCATCTTAATCGTCCCAAGCCGTTTCAGCTGACGTCGTCTCGTCGAGGGAGCTGAGAAGAGCATCGCGGCCTCACTTCAAGTCACGAACATGAAGCGCGGGACGAAGCAAAAAATGAGCAGAATGCCCCAAGTCGGAGCTGTCACTCGGTGTCGGCGCGTGGTGAGTAGTCGGAGCGCACCAGCCGAGACTCCCGTCCCCGTCTTCTCCAAGAAGAGGGAACTCTATCCGTCCAATCGCGATCGCGGCCTTTTAGCCTGCAGCACGCAAGTGATACATCGCCTGGCAAGGAGCTTGTGTGGCCGTTGCGTTTTCTGGTTTTGCGTGGGCTTAGTTGAGTCGGGTGACGTGGTCGAGGTCCTGGTCCCGGTCGTAGGCGATCTGGTGGGATGGTGGGAGGCAGGGGTCTTTGCGGATGCTGGCATGGTGTGGCGGGGTGTGGTGTGCATGAGCGATGGGACTGAATTTCCTTTCTTGAGCGATGGGAATCTGGGTATGTAAACGACTCATGCTGCTGATGTGCATACGGAAGTGCTGTCATGAAGCGAACCACTGCTCGGCCATCGACAAGATACCCCTATGGGTTTGAGGTTGTAAGTCCTTTGCAGCAACTGTTTGCAACTGGCAAGGACGAAAGGACAAGATTGAGACGCCAGATACTCTGCGATCGCAGAGCTCGACTGAGAAAATGGCTTCCGGCGATGATATCGGCATGAGCCTCACATATCCAGGATCACCAGATCCGAGAGTGCCGCCGCTGCTGATGAAGGAGATCGTAAGTCCTTCTTTGCTAGGCTCCGAGCTATGCTGAGTTTCTCAGGACGATGCCAACGTGCCCGTCTTCATGACCGGCATTCTCCTTCCGCACATTGTCTGCACCCTCTTCATCTTTGCACGGATAGCGTCACGGCTGTGGGTGATTCGGAAATGGTTCATAGACGATACGCTCATCTTCCTTTCCTGGCTCTTCTCTACCGCCCTCTGCATCGTCTACAGCATCACAGCCACGACTCCATCATTATTAGCAGCACCAGACGAGGCCTCTCTCCAGGACGACTTAAACCCGTACATAATGCGCACGTACCTTGGCTTGATATATTACCAACTCTGCCTGTGCATTACAAAGTTCTCCCTCCTCGCATTCTACCTGCGCGTCTTCGATTCTCGCCCGAGGGAACGCTTGATGGCATGGGGCACCGTTGTCTTCGTGCTGTTGTACAGTATACCAATGTTGCTCATGAGCTTCCTGCAGTGTCACCCGGTCATGGGCCAGTTCTTTGGCAAGCCGATGGTGTGCTTCCGATTCCCTGAGCTGCTGATCTCGAGTGCGAGCCTGCACTCTGCCACGGACGCGTGGCTGATCATCATGGTCATCCCATGCGTCGCAAGGCTTGATCTGCCGCGGAAGCAAAAGATTGCGCTTGCGGTGGTGCTCAGCCTGAGTGTCTTTGTCATTGCAGCGAGCATGGTACGACTTCAGCTCAGTTTGCACCTGCACTACCAGCCGAGCAGCGCGGGTATCTCGAATACTCTGACGTTTTTCGTCATGACGATTTTGGAGTGCGACCTTGCGGTTATCTGCGCGAGCGCGCCAACGCTTCGTCCTTTAATGGCGAAGATATTTCCTGGACTCATGGGCGGGTCGAAGAGGAGGTCTCTCGAAGCGGTTGAGACGGAGAGCTTCGACTTGACGAGTCTGACATATCACGGATACCCCTGGACTGAGCCCAGCACGCCCTTTGCGAGGAGCAGAAACGCGAGCTGTGCCAGTCACTTGAACAAGCTCCGCATGCCGGCGCCGCCCGTGCCGGTTTTGTCAATGTCGCATCGTGCGCCGACGACACTGAGCTTGAGGAGCGCGGTGCTGGGCGTTCTACCGAGGAGTAGAGGGCGAGCTCTCAGTGGAGATGGGCGGCCGATACTGAACGATACTTGGGGAGAGAGAAGACCCCGCTCTTCGGTGTATTCAACCGATCCACCATTGGAAGAGATGGCGGAACAGAGACCTGGACAGAGCGACGGCGTCGTCTTGAAGGAGATGAGGTTAAGTCTAGGGCTGGGAGTCGGAGGCAAGAATGGGTTCATGACCGAGACGACGGAGTCTCTAAGCCCAAACCGAATGAGCCCGATTTCAGGCTTGAGCGGAGACACATATGCTATGGACAGGAATAGCGGCAGTGCGAGGTGTGAAAGGGACGGGAGATTGACGACTGAGATACCCCATGAGAAGGACGCAGGAATTAACGTCCCCCCTCGGAGACCAAGACGGCCAGATGATCCAGCGTAACGACGAACATGCTTAATGACCTAACGATAATGAATAAACACTTCCGTTATAGAAGAGGTCCTTGCTTTCGTTTTCTTATCGCTGTACCCGTTTTGCTGGTGTTGGTGTTCTTGCCAGCTCTGAAGGGTACCTTAACGGGATTTCCATCTTTACATTCAACCTGGCTCCACTGTACTACATGGATCGATTGGATCCCACCTTATTTTATTGCATTGAATATTGGTCTCGGATTCGTGCTAACAATAATCCGATGGCAGTCAGACTGGATGGACAGGGACTGGACCCCGGCCGGGAAGGGTTCCGATGAAGCGGTCCGTGCGTAGCACCTTCCTTCCGCCGTCGGAATGTCTCTCCTGGCATGAGAAGATGAATCGTCAAAGCGCAACCGACTTCACCGGATATCAGAGTGCTGCAGCAGGCTTTGTCATCTTGGAACGCTGACATGTGAAACAAACACTTTGCCCGTTTTGTTGAGGGCTTCAGCTGCAGATTCTAAGCCACACGTTCGTCCCGTTCGTCTCGTTCGTCCCGTCCAACGTGGACATAATTCTCACGATCCCGTCGTCGGACTCCGTGGACTCCCGCCGTAGCAGCTCCATGACGAGTTCCGGAACTCGCTCTACGCAGCGTGACATCGACGTACTTAAGTGTTCGTCTGTGACTCGAGTGTGCGGTTGCAATGAACTCCAACAGCAGCCGCAATCTCAAGGCCGACTTCTGCGCCCTGCGCTATATATGTGAGGTGACTGACCTCCATCGTCTGATCAGGCGAACGTAGATGGGGACTACATTGCCACTTCGGGATCTCGTTCCTCGCGGTGCTATTCTATAGAAGTCTATAGGAAATCATGAGTTGATGACCATTGAGAGGGCTGCACATGTACGGGTGACGCCCTATGACTGGAGATGTCGACTTGAGACAGAATCCATCGAGGCATTCATGCAAACCTCGCCAAATGCTGTCTTGAACTGACGCCAAGTACGGCTCAGGGATGGGGTTGCACCGGTTTCTCCATGCTGGGAGAAGAGCGTTGCATGGGCGCAGCAGAGATCTGGTTCTTTCTCAAACGGGCGGCTTCTGTATTATCGAGTGTTGCGGTGGCAAACTTCACCACCGACCTGTGCCCTCCCATCGTGCATTACTCATCGCTTTCTTCTCAGTCCTCTTCACGCTTTCCTCGGGAGTTTGTCTTTTCACTCGTTTGACTTTCTGTTGCTCTTTCTTTTTCTGCTTTTGCCAGCGCAAACGGATCATCCTCTGTTCTTCATTCTTCCTGCTTGGGAAAACATCATCACCACAAATATGGAAAGAGCATAGGAATTGCAACCCAATCAACAGCCATGTTGAAAATACGGAAGTTGCTTGCCTTCCTGCTGGCCTCAATCGCAGTCATCGCCGCCTTCGCGTCCAGCGACGACCCTACCCCAGCCGACTTCACGACGGGTTTCTCCGTGTCAACAATCGAGGCTCGACACCCGACGATATCGCGACAAATCACCACCGACAGCATAGAACACCTCAAATTCAGGATAGGAGGAGTAGTCGATCGCTCGATATCGGAGAAGACGCGCGCCCGACAACACGATGGCAAGGAAATGATGCATCTTTGGGCTCGGCAAAACTCGACGTAAGTCAGCGGAATTCCATTTCGAGTTCCCAACCCGCTGACCGATCCCTGAGACCGTCCACCGCTCCGGTGTTACTCGCCACAGTTACGATTACGAGGACGACTATCGTCGAGGTAGCAAGTGAGACGCAAGTTCTCGTTTCGACTCTGGTTCAGACTTTGACCTTCGTCGACCCCGTCGTGGTCATCGCAACAAGTACTATTACAGTATCGCAGCCTTCGGTCGGCTTCAGGAAGCGGCATCTCCGGTCTGCTGCGCCTGACGACGATCATCGAGAAGAAGCAACCTCGGAAAGCCCCATCATTGCAGCCGAGGCGACTTCGTCATCGGCTCCGCCAACATTCTCTGGCCTCAACCGTGTCGCGTTGCCTCGCCAGGTTGAACCCATCACGGCCATAGGCTTGGTATCGGTTGTCACCATCGAAACGACGGTTACCTTGACTAGGACGGGGAGTTTCGTCTCGACGGCAACAGTCGTTAATCCCATCTTCGTGTCTGTTACTGCGACCCCTACCGTGACGACAACACGATTCGTCACGACGGTCTTACCGGTCCAGACGTCAACTTCCAGTCGCCAGGGCGCGATTTCCAGCGTTCGTGTCTCGCCCACTTCGACATTAGCTTCGTCGACCATAGCCGCTACTCCACCGCCCAGCACTTCATCTTCTCCGTCCCAATCTGCGGACACAAGTATTCCCTTCAGCAGCCCCGCTTTGACGACTAGTAGTGTCACATCCAGTTCCATCGACCCTAGGATAGGTGTCACGACTTGGTTTTCATGGGAACCTGATGAGCTTACAACCACAGCAAGTAATTTGACACCAACAACGACCCAAACTTTTGCCAGCTCCACATCCTCGGCAATGATACCTCCGCCTCCTTCTGGAGCCTCAGCCGAGCCCGCCTCCCTGGACCCTGGTGAAATCGCCGGCATCGCTGTAGGTGCAAGCGCTGCTGTACTCCTTATTATTCTCGCTCTGTGGCTCCTTCGAAGACGATCGAAGCGTCCTCAGCACGTTCACATCCCCGAAGACGACTACCAAATGACATCAGCAACCGCCGCAGCCGCTGTCGTCAACTCTACGCCGTCAAACATCGCAATACCACATGATCGCAGTGCCGCACTTGCCAGCGAAGTGAGCGGTAATAGCTCTCACAGGGATGAGGTTCGCATTATCATCCAGCCTACGAAAAAATGCAGGACTCCGAGCAGCGGTCTCTTCCCCGATACCAAGACCTGGCCTCGACCGCCAGGGTACACCGGCGAGGCTTATAGCGTCTCGACTGAAGGAAGCGGTCAGACAACTCCTCAAGTACCGAAGACTTGGAGCAACGCGAGCGAGTACGGAGGCTCGAGTAACCGTGAAGATTTGCCGGGCTGCGGCACTCGGAGGATAGTTGCTGTGCACAATGGGGAGTAAGGAACAGGGGCCTCGCAAGCAAATGGGAGTAGGTCATGATTCAGAGAATTGTTACTTCTCTGAAGATCAACCCAAGAGGGTGCAAAAGTTCTATACCCTAGCCACCTTAGTAATGAGAACGAAGATGACTTCATTACGCGATTCCCCCGACGTCATGAGATGGTCACTAGATTCCGAATACAACTGCTTCAACTGATGATGAACGTCAAACGCCGCAAGGTCAACTCAATGCATAGCATGCGACCAGCCTCGCATGCTCCGCTTGCCCGTGGGGGTTTGCTAACGAGCTGCATATGATCGAATGATTAGCCTGTCGTTCTGGTCCGCCCCATGAGAACTTACATGTGTCAAATTAGGCGTAATCGCACGTATGTTCAGAGTTATGTATCTATGTGTGTAAACTCTACGTATTGGGCGCTAGGCCGACTTCGACGTACGTTCCGGGGCCCTCAATCTGACAGGAGAGGAAGAGAGCGGAGCGGACTGAGCATCATCATCACTCATGCCTTAATAATCCAACTTTCCGTTTTCTAGCAATTTCTCAGCGAATTTATGTCCGATCTTAGTGATCTCTTTGATTTAGATGTGCGGATTATTTTACGCATCTTTCGAGCCTATTTTCAGTATTCCAGCCCGTCTGGGGGTAGGGTTGCGTTGTTTGCTGTCCTTCCTGGCCCTCACGGGATCCGGCGCTTCTCAGTGCCAAGCAAAAGTATGTAGGAGGGAAGTTGTGGGCGTGTCAGATAATTAGGTGAGGAACAGGGGTCTATGGTTGTGAGGCGATCAATTTACTAATTTCACTGCATTTTTAACCCACCTAAAGGCTACAGGTCGCCTCAATAACCGTTAACCCCTCGCCGACTTAGGACTTTGGCTTTCTTTTTGTGTTGTCCTTTTGAGAATACGGATTAGCTGCGACACTTAAGGGAGCTGCCATAACCCAACGAGCTGTCGAGATGCAAGAATCATTAGTCTTAGTCGGTCCGTCCCAAGCTATACTCCGATACCTCTGGAAATTATCCATGCTTCGCCCAAGGTTCATTCATCCAAAGTATCAGAGTGATTTCCACCCACAGTGCATGCATCCGGCTCTGACTCATCATTGGTACCTTTCTCCGTATCCTCAGTGTCGCTGCCAGCCTCAGAATCATCGTCAGCAACAGGCGGGGCCATCCCATCCCAGGCAACCGCCTGCGCAGTGAACCGCGCAATGATTTCCTGGACAATCCGATCGCCCATCTCCCGGTACGCGTGCTCCGAAGGCGACTTGAGGTTCTTCGCGCCCTCCTCCCGCATATATCCGTCACGGGGCGTGGAGCCGGCCACGAGCTTCTCCTTCTGAAACCACCGATCCTGATGCATCGGATTGGGCTCATTGGAAGCTTCCGAAAGATTGCTCATTTTTGATTATGAGCACCGCGCGGATGAACTTGCCGTGGAAGTTGCCCTCGGATATGAGATGCTTGGTGCGCTCGACGAAGAGCTTGTTATAGGTGTAGTCGTGGTTGAATGGCATCCGAGCATGGCATCATCCTCGACGCCGCGCTCCTACGAGGTGACGGCGACGAGTCTGTACTCGCCCGGGCCGGCTTGCTCCCCACTTGAAGCGACGACGGGTTTGACGAGGATGTTGCGCGACTCGAGGTCCATGTGGCAGATGCGGAGGTTGTCGGAGAGCTCACGGAGCTCGGCGGCAGAGACCTCGCTCGTGTCGTGGCGCGGAACGCGATCGTGGTCGACAATCATGTTCGCGGCGAAACTGCCGTCAGGGCTGCCTCCCGACGACTTGATCTCGGACACACAGCGATGATGGCGGCAGCGGGCTTCGTGGTCGAACTTCGTGAGGAGGACTCTCATGTATTTGGCACGCAAGTAACCGTGCTCTGGGTCGCAGTATTCGCAGCTGGAGGCGTGGCCGTCGGCGTCGGTCGCCAGGGTAAGGTCGGCATCTGCCGGGTCGGAGGCTACATGATCGGAAAAGTCCAAGGAGGACAGACGCTTATTGGCGCTCTGACCGATCACGTTGACCTGATGAAGAGACTCCTCGAGGAACTCTCCCAGCTCGTCCATGATCTCGCCGCGGTTCGAAGGACCCAGCGAGGGCCAGACCTTGTAGAGAGAGACGGTGCCGGGGATGACTTGGGTGACGATATAGTCCAGGATGCACTTGGTAGTCATGGCTATGCCGACGCGGAAGACGAGAGGCACGCGATGGCGGACCTTTGAGCGGGCGAGCTCCTGGATGCGGGCACCATTTTCAAAACCGGATTCGGTGTCGCCGGTGAAGGGGTGGAGGACGAAAATGCCTCCGTCGCGGGGATCGGCTCTCCGAAGCTGACGAAGCTGACGTTGATGAGGAGCCGCTTCGGCACGCCTGGCATGGGCTCCGTAGCGAACTCGATCTTGTGCTGGCGGCGGTGGAGCACCGGCTCAAGGTAGGGCGTCAGATCGACCGTGGTGGGAATGGTGCCCCAGACGATCTCCCGGATTACCTCATCGAGAAATCGTCGGTACTCGCGCTCGCGCTGGCCGATGTCGACATTCAACAGACCGGTGAGTCGGCTCAGAAGGGTCCTGGTGCTGGGCACGACCATGTTTGAGGTTTTGGTCGCTTCGGTTTGGGTTGGAGAAAGAGTCGCGGAATGGGATGAAGAGCTTGGGCTTGTTGTATCGTCTCCAGCTAGAAGTTGTTCAGAGGAGTCGACTATGTTAAAATGTCGTTGTTGCCTCTGCTGCTGTTGAAGATATGAGAGACGATAACAAAGAATCTGGCAGCAAACACATCCAATAGCCGCGAAGGAGACAACAGCAGCAGGAGCAAAATGTGAAACAACAGCCTGCATAACTAAGCTCATGAACCGCAACAGATGAGAGACCAATGCGGGAACTGCAAGTCATTGGCAGCTTTTCATGCAAGTTTGTTGGAGGCACTTGCATCAACCCATCTATCAACTACTGCAAGAGCCTGTCATTGCTTTCAGGGACATGGTGTCTATGATCTCGTTTGGGTCTCGTTCGCCTCGGCAGGCTGAAAGTGCCCAACTCACTGATCAGATGACTTTCACGCACTAGTCTTGCATCGCTTGGTCCGGACGATGTTGTAGGGTAGGTGTACATCGTCGATGGAAGCAACGGCGCGGAGCAATATCGACAAAAACAAACTAATGCTTACCTAGCGATAAGCAGTGAGCAGCAGTGTCAACGGGTGTAGCCAGCAGGCAGGACTGACGATGCGAATCACAGTTGACATCAAGCGAGTCGATGAGGCTGTTTCATCGTTCAGATGACGGATGTGCAGGCAGAGTGGTTTGATAGCAACCCCGATGAACTCATGGTGCATTGGAATCTCAACTTGCAAAACGGCGTATCCGGTAAGGCATGAAGACGAGGGCAGACAAAGTCACCCTCAAATCCCTTCGTCGAACTGAGGGAAGCTTGCTGCTGGAGATAGTGGGCTGCGTAGCAGAAGCTTATGGCAGTCTACCTGAATGAGATGGAGGAGATATGTCAAATGGGAGGCATTCTGCCGTATTGGGTAAGTGGCGCCAATGGTCGGTCACCAGTCGCTGATGAGGCGCCGGCGCCGGCGCTATCAACCAACGACGGACGACACGAAAAACAAGGAACCACAGGCCAGTAAACTTCCGTCATCCCAAATTACTCGTGCAGTTATCATGCAATTGCAGTTGGGCTGACAGGCCACAAAAGATGGAACCACCTGGAGCCCACTCTGATCTTAGAAATACGAGTTTCCCCATTGGTCCAAAAGATCTCTAGCCAATTGAAAGCTGCCTGATGACCGCACACAGGGGTCTTCTGCACGACGCTCAGGAACCGTGACGTCGGTTCTCGGCCCCTCCTTCCCTGCAGCTGTAGTTGCTTATAAGGACGCTTTCCTCTACTGCCTTCATGCTTCTTGATTCCCAAGATATCGCCTTCACTCCAGCTTCCCGTAACACAAAAACTCCAATTCTTCCGACTTGCCCGTCAGACAACGCTACTAGTACCTTCATACTATCACTCAGCCAACACAATCACAATGACCGTCGACAAGGCTTCCACCTGCTGCGGCAAGTCCGCCGAGTGCGTCTGCGGTATGTACTGCACACACGCTCCCATCGCCCCGCCGATCTCTCCAACGAACCACATGCTGACTGTGCACGCTTAGCTCAACAAGCCAAGTGCTCCTGCGGCAAGGAGTCCGCCCTTCACTGCTCATGCAGCAAGGCCGCTACCGAGAACGCCATCGCTGGACCCCGTTGCTCATGCCGTGCCCGACCCGCCGGCGAATGCACCTGTGACCGCGCCTCAACCGAGAACGTCAAGCCCTCGGGCGAGACTTGCTCTTGCGGTGTCAGACCTGCTGGTACGTTGTTCTAGTCTGCTCTCTCCAACTTGAGCCGCCTCGACTAATGTCTGACTAGACGCCTGCACCTGCGACAAGGCCTCTGATGGCTCTTTCAACCCCAGCGAGCACGAGATCGACTTCACCACTCGCCGTTGAGGATACCCATGTTGCATCTGTGGCGTTTATGCATTACTGGAATGGCGTTGATCTGGGCGATAGGCTAGGGATGAAGCTTCTGTGATATATTGTCGGCGTTGAGGATACAAGGAGATAATACGATACCGCATGACCGGGGTTGGGTGCCTTTAGAAGGCAGATGATTCTACAAAAGACTCTTTTACTTCGATTTCCAGTCTTCTCTTGCTTGACAGCATTCGTGTTTTCTGTCTTGTAAGTTTTGCGCCCGTCCTCACTTGAGCAGCCGCAACCGTGGGTCGCTCCACTGTCGAAGATGCAAACCATTCTCAAGTAATGGTGTCGCAGGACAGCTGTATCCAGAGTGTTTGTGAAAAGGTTCGGGATTGAGACTGCAACGGCAAAGATGGGCCGGCATTTGGAGGCTTGCGATCAAGTGGCTTTCCGGAGCGGTACGATTTCCGTATTTCAAATGAGCATCTGGTTTGAATCAAGAAGTTGATGCTGCAGGGTCCCGTCCGTGCTTCGGCAGGCTCCGCATGTCGTCAGTGGCCGCGAAGCACCTTGCCTCTGACCAGGATTCGTAGATGCTTGGGTTTGAAAATTCATTGTCACCAACAAAAGTTACTCAGAGCCCAGTCCTCATTATCTGAAATTAGAGCATGTGGAAGAAGACAACCTTGGATTGCTGCTTGTTCTACAATGACGTTGCATGCGCCAGGCCTCAATCGGGCGGCCCGCATGAGGCCTGCCACGCAACCGGATGGCCAGGCTCTCAAAGCACAATGCTGTATCATTCAACTCGGGTTGCCGACCAACAAGGGGCTCGACGTTTCATAAAAACAATGGAACCGGATGACAGCTGGACACTCGGCAAGGTTGAAGAACGACAAGCGAGAGCGTGCTTTGAGTTGAACCCTTGAGCGCCTCATTTATCGAGATTGCAGCTGAGGCGAAGCCACAACGGGCGTGTTAGTGCAATTAGGCCGGTGTTGCTTCTCAAGGATGCTGCATGACACTGATACACGTTAGAAGAGAATGCCGCTCATAACAGCAACGACTGAACACTCAACAGAAATGTCTCAGGATTTCTGGATATCTTTTGACGTCAAAAAGCCAAAGGCTCCGGTCTCGTTGTGGCGTGGATCAGTCCCCTGCATCTGGGGCATCAGCAGACGATGCGCATGTTCCCCGACTCACCGGAGGCTCCACTCAAATTTTCAAATGATTTTTGTTTTAATTCTGCCGCCTGGAACTGGCACGCGATGACGAGCGGTCAGGAGCTCCCCCATGGAAGGAGCTTTGCCGTTCGATGCAATTGGATCCGGAGCTCGGGCCACCACGACCAAAGAGAAAAAAAAAAAAAAAACAGCCCATGCCCGCATCAACTGCGACTGGACCCGTCTGAAAGAGCACCTGAGCACCATCTGGAGCCCACCCGCGGACTTGGGCTGCGCGCCGAGAGCTACACAAACAAGCCACCCCTGCTTGGTCAGAATCCTTGAGCCCAAGAAAATACAAAGCTGCGCCTTCCGGTCGCGTCACCTTTCCTCGATCAATTTTCTTTCCTCCTTCCCAAACAAAACATCAATTGCACTTCGTTCTGGTCACTTTTGTTCCCAGAACATCATCAACACACGTCAATTCGCATCGCGACTTTCTGTTGAAGCGATTGTCGTTGTTGTTTTCCCGGCTCTACCCCAATATCTACCTATAACACGCGTCCTCAGCAAGCTTGATATCGTCATCACCTGACGACAATGCCTCCCAAGGCTGCTACCAAGAAGGCCGCCGCGCCCAAGGCCGGTGTGACAAAGAAGACTACCGCCGCCACTGCCGCGACGAAAAAGGCCGATGCCCCCAAGAAGACCGCGAAGCCTGCCGCGAAGAAGGACGCGACCACAAATGGCGCGACTGCAGCCTCCAAGAAGCGCAAGCTCGAGCAGGACGAGGAGCCCGAGGAAGAGTCTGCTGATGAGTCCGTCGACGACAGCAGGTTGAGCAACACCAAGCCTACCAAGAAGGCTGCCGCACCCAAGAAGACTGCTGCCGCCGCGAAGAAGGGAAAGGCTGCCGACGCGGCGACTGACGACGAGTCAAAGGCCAAGAAGCCCGCGGCGAAGAAGGCTGCTGCAAAGAAGGGAGTTGCCAAGAAGACCGCTGCACCCAAGGCGAAGGCCGGTCCCGCTAGCAAGAAGCGCAAGGTCAGCGACGACGAGACTGAGGACGAGAAGCCCAAGGGCAAGAAGACCCAGGCCGAGTCCACTGAGGTTGACAGCCAGGCCACAGAGTCCGCCAAGTCCGACGATGAGACCGAGGCCGTCAAGCCTGCGAAGGCCACCAAGAAGACCGCCGCCGCCGCCGCTAAGCCTCCTGTCCACCCGCACAAGGTTGGTCCCAAGATCAACTCGGCGCCTACTCAGGTGCTCGATATCTTCGTTTTTGGCGAGGGTAGCTCCGGCGAGCTCGGACTTGGTAGCAAGAACAAGCCCAAGAAGGTCACCGATGTCAAGCGTCCCCGTCTCAACCCCTACTTGGATGCCAAGGATGTTGGCGTCATCCAGATCGCCTGTGGTGGCATGCACGCTGCTGCTCTGACGAAGGACAACAAGATCTTGACATGGGGAGTTAATGATCAGGGAGCCCTGGGCCGCGATACTACGTGGGAAGGCGGTCTTCGCGATGTCGACGATGAGGAAGACGAAGATGAGGACCAAGAGGACAGCGGCGTCAACCCTCGCGAGAGCACACCTACTGCTGTTGACGCTGAGCACTTTGCTCCCGACGCGAAATTCACACAGGTCGTTGCTAGTGACAGCGCCACCTTTGTACTTACTGAGGATGGAAGAGTCTATGGTTGGGGCACATTCAGAGTGAGTTTTGCGTCGTCGATGTACACTTTTCACACGCTAACGCTATTCAGTCGAGCGACGGCATCCTTGGATTTACCGAGAAGATCCCGATCCAGATGACGCCCATGTTCCTCCCATCTCTGAAGAACATAACAGCTCTGGCTGCCGGTTCCAACCATATCCTGGCGCTCGATAACAAGGGTCTTGTCCAGGCTTGGGGTTGTGGACAGCAAAACCAGCTCGGCCGAAGAATCATCGAGCGCAACAAGCTTTCTTCACTGGTTCCTCAGAGCATGGGCATCCCCAAGAACAAGGTCGACAGCATTGCTTGCGGCTCATACCACAGCTTTGCTATGGGCAAAGATGGTCAGGTTTGGGCTTGGGGCCTGAACAACTTTGCCGAGACTGGTATCTCCACCGGTGCTGGTGAGGATGACGCCGTAATCCTCCGCCCGACCATCGTCGAGTCGCTGAAGGAGTACAAGGTTAAGCAGATTGCTGGTGGTGAGCACCACTCTCTGGCCTGCACGCAGGACGGCAAGCTCCTCACCTGGGGCCGTGTGGATGGCCACCAAGTCGGTATTCCCATCGACGAGCTTCCCGCGGAACATACCATCAAGGATGAAAGCCAGAACCCCCGTATCCTCTCCAGGCCCACTCATGTCGAAGGTATGTCTTGACTGGCTTATGTGTTACCGAACTCTGCTGACTCTGACATTAGACGTTCCCAACTGTGTATTCGTTGCCGCTGGCGTCGATAACAACTTTGCCATTGATAACAAGGGAGCCGTTCACTCCTGGGGATTCTCAGCCAACTACCAAACGGGACAGGGTACCACTGAGGACATTGAGACGCCCACCACGATTGACAACACCGCCGTCAAGGATAAGAAGATCATATTTGCCGGTGCAGGTGGCCAGTACTCCATCTTGGGTGGTGTTGCTGATGTCCCCAAGGTGAACGGCGGTATTTCATTCACTTCAAACGGTCAGCCGGCTACCGGAGGTTTTAGGCCAACCTTCTAAGCGGCCGACACTTTTGAATCCCCTGGAGAATCGCCTTGGGCTCGAATTTGAATGGAACGAGCGCATAATGACTACTAGTCGAACAAGATCACGCATGATGAATGAGTTTGCCATTATCAGAGGAGAAAACAGGTGGGACTGGCCATTGTGGTCAAGTCATGGACATATTTCCAGAGTTGGGACATCTTGCAGCGCATCATTGGCAAGAGCATGTTTGTTATTTGAACTGCGCGATCATCTTTTGGATTTTTTGGGGTCGTCCGGCGAACGGGCTTATAGACATTTCTTATGAGAGCGGCAGCGGGCTCCGGCACGGCATGGAACGGATGGGATCGGGATGAACGGCCTCAGGGAAGTCATTAAGTGATATCGAGGGCTGCTTGGTTCCTTGAAGCCCCGTTTATTCGGCCCGCAGGAGGACCTTTTTTTCCAGCTGCACAACTCTTGGTCAGGAGACGTTCCAACGTCTCATTGTAATACTAGGTTTCCCTCGGCGGTATTTCCAGACCTTTGACAATGTTTTTCAGGGTTTTCCGCGAGGGCACTCCATCATTGACGCATTTTAGGCATTGAGGCGGCACATTGCCTTGGACTATCAAAATTTATTCTGGCTTTCGTCTGAACATGAATATGCTATTGTACAATGACGTGAAGCGTCTCGCCGTGCTCTACCTCTGGTAGTCACGGCCTGCTTCTGATCCTCGCCGTCCGTCTATCCCGGCTTCTTTTTGGACTCCTCATCGGACCCCTTCACAACGCCTTTCCAACGCTTTTCCAGTGAATCGTCGCGGTGACCTCGATTATGAACAGCTTGTCTTCGGGGAAGCATCCCAACGAGCCGCCGTAAAATATGTCCTCAGCTCCATGCACCAGCTTTATCCACTCTCATGCCTTTAATCCAGCAGCGGCCTTGACCAGCGCACCGCTACCCCTGGAGCTGAAGATGCCCATGATGCCAAAGCCGACGTAGAACAACGCGAGAGGGTATGCGACGAGTCCCCTCATCCCTCTCATTCTGCCCACGGCGCAAAACATGCCGGAGGCAGAATACGTGCACCACAGAATCGCCATCGTTGTAAGTACGATTCCGAACGGCGTGTCCATCGGCATCGCGATGCCGATCAGACTCGTCGCGACCAGAGGCAGCAGGCAGTATCCCAGCACGGAGCTCGAACGCGCGAACGTCAGGGTGTCGGAGAAGTGGCCGCTTCCTCCTCGCGCCGGGTGGTCGTGCGCGTCGACGGGGTAGCTGGCGGGACCGCCGCCGTACTGGGGCGCTTGAGGGGCGCCTGAGGGGGGCACGTCGGTGGGCGTCATCAGGGACAGGATTACGTGGAGAGAGGTGCTGCCTAGGAGGGCCAGGCCGTAGATGTAGCCGAAGTGGACTTTGCCGGAGAAGAGGAGGAATGTGCCGAATAGTCTGAGAGGGAGCGTATTAGTTGCCGTACGAGGGCAGGACAACGGGAGGGTGAACTTGCAGGAAGAAAAGGATTGGACCTGCGAGGTCTGAGTCGTCCATTAGATGTTGGTCTATCCGGCGAAAGGGGTTCAGGACTGCGAGGGTCTGTCGATTATCAGTATCCAGGAATCCTCCAACACTCGTTGACCACAACCGCCGCTGTCACTAGCAGCAGCTGCAGCAAGATCACGCACCTTGGCCATAACGTGTCCAAAATTAACACCAAGCTCCTCAA
This sequence comes from Colletotrichum ledebouriae, assembly GCA_036785755.1. NCBI lineage: Eukaryota > Fungi > Ascomycota > Sordariomycetes > Glomerellales > Glomerellaceae > Colletotrichum > Colletotrichum ledebouriae. The sequence continues at coordinate 39,335 of JAVHLU010000150.1, forward strand.
GCAGAGGCGGCTCGCCGTCATATCCCTCTGTCGAGAACGCCGCAAGCCAACCCGTCCTCAGCCCGCCCTGTTCTCCCATGCGACCCGAGACGCCCGCGACGCCCGAAGCAGCACCGAACGCCCCCGCGCCGCCAAAACCGCCCGCGGCGGGCGCGCCGAACTGCGCACCGGAGGGCTGGGCTCCGTAGCCGTACGAGGCCTGTTGTGGGGTCGCGTGGCCCGAGACGGCGGCGGGCTCGTAAGAGGAGGGGTAGAACTGGAGGTTCTGGGCACCTTGGCCGGGGCCTGGGCCGTATGATTGTTGGGGGTAGTAATTTGACATTTTCGGAGGTGGCTGTATACGGCAGTTCCTCGCTTGATTCGGGGTTGGATGTGAATCTCTCTCTCTATGCGCCTGGGCTGAACCCCCCTGTCGGATCGGATCGTCGTTTGGAGAGTTCGTATGCGGCTGGTTTCGTTCGACGAGTCTGCCTTCAGGAAATGAGGAGTTGTTCGCAATCGAATTTGACTTCGAGAGCCTTTGAGATAACCGCCCGGGCGGAGGGTTGGCGATTCGCGTGGTGAGGACAGGTTGTACGCCCTGAGCTTGGGACGGAGGTCAGTGTTGGAGACGTAGCTTCTTTGGAGGCTCACCACACGTCAGTCAGGGCTGGAGCTAGTGGACCTCTGGGAAGCATGTTTATGCCTGACATCCTAGGCTGAACTGACAACCTGCCTTGGGTAAGGTACCTAGAAACGAAAACACTCTTATCGATAATCCGGCCTCTTTATCGATAGAGCTATCTAATCTGCTCTCAGCTCTGCGTCAAGGGGGACTCCACCCAAACAACCTCAGCCATTCAGCTTAATTGTGGTCATTCAACTGCTGTGCGACGTCAGACCACATGAGATGAACTGCTCGTGGGCATTGCATAGTATTCGCACATCAACAGCCGATGATTATGCTTGTTTTCTGGAGATTTCGACCTGACGCAATCGTCCGATTTTCCTGTCAATCTTGCTCGACCGAAGAGAGGAGAGAGACACTCATCGTGACCGGGCACCAGATTCCTGCTCGCATTAGCGTCAAACGAAGCGCAATTTTCTGCTCAGAGATTTGCCAAAATAGGCAAGTGCCTGGTTTGAACATTTCCTTTGCCTGGAACATAATGCGTGAGCCCATTTCACAATACAAGTCCCGAACCAATGCGGCCATTTTCTGCTCCAGTACGAGGTCCCCCCCTTCTAAACTCATGGTCTCGGGTTTGCTCTCGAGCAGAGAGTCTGCCAAGATTTGTCGGCAGTGGATTTTTCCTATCCCCATAAGGTCTCTGCGTCGAGGCCTCATGATACTTGCTTCATTGCGCTGTCCGCCTTTTCTTGGTGACGAATCGTCACTAATACCCTCGGGCACGTTTCGATCGAAGAGACCGACCTGGCCAGCTGCCTCACTGAGTCGCGTCTGCTCAATATGATTTAAAGCCCTGGTCAACGTTCCATCAAGTCCAATTCCGGATGGTCTCCGAAATGGAGTGCAAGTCGAGATCCTCCAGGAGTCGACGCACTACGGGAGCGTGGGCGCTTTTTATTCATGTTTGTTGTGGGGGGCACAATCCGACTGGCGCAGTCTTGGACCAAGTTCACGTCCAAGACTCCATCAATGAGGTGCCCTACGGATGTGGAGTTTGTTTTTCCACCAACGGGAGGACGGGAGGACGAGATATCTTCCTAACCCCAATTACCAAGGGGACGCCAATAGCAGTCACAAGTAGAACGCGATGACTGACAGAACCATGGATGGGTGACATGAGCCTGCGTTAGGGTTGAAACCGAAGAGCTGTCAAAGACGGACGAGGGACCTCCTGGTTGAATATTCAGAGGGTTTACTTACGAGTAGTAGGAACGTATAGGGTTCCTATATTATTTTCCTTAACTAGTAGAGGGTATAGGTTAAAATACCTATATAATATTTCCCGAATTATGCCTGCGAACTAGGTGAATTTGTTATAGTCTTTTTGCGAAGGGGCTGCGGCGTAATTCCGAACTCAACGCTATACTTTAGGCGATTCTTAACTAAATAATATACCTTAAGAGTTAGGTCTGCTCTAGCTCGCCTTTATTAATTATTAGTAATAATAATACCTAGTCTACTAAGATACCTAAAGTCCCTATCTTTATAAGTACTAAGAGTACTAATCCTAAGCACCTAAAGTTTAATACCTAGCTTTTTTATATTAAAATACACCTTAATAATAGAGAGTATTATAATAAGTCTTAATACTTTAAGTATATACTCTCACGCCTTAGAGGAACTACTTATAATATTCTATCCCCCCTCTTTTTAAGGGACCTACCTTAGATTACTATAGTAAAATAGCTTATTAAAGAGCTAAAAGGTATCTTTATTAACCTAGTTTAGTATAATAAGGCCTAGAGCAAGCTTAATACCCTTACTATCTTATTTAAGGATATCTAGGTTAAATAAGCTACCTTTGCTAAACTTATTTATAAGGCTAAACTCCTAGAGTCCTAATAGCGCTAGAAGTTCTATAAGAAGCTACCTACCTCCCTCTAGAACTAGTACTCTATTTATTATATAAATAGCGCCCTTAACTTTTAAAACTATACTACTTAGGTCTATATTATAGCTTATATTATAGCGCCTCCTAATACCTACTTAGCTAACTAAACTACTATATAAGGTCCCGCCCTAGTAGCTTATATTAATCCTTCTAAGGGAGGAAACCCCTATACCTAAGCCTATACTAACTAGGGCTATATCCCCGAGGCTCTATATAAGAAGCTTTATAACTAGGGCGCCTATTTTATCTATAGTAATACTAGCTATACCTCGCGGGATTATCCCTATAAGTAGGCTAAACCTACTATAAGTATTACTAAACCTACTAAAGCTACTAGTAGTAACCTAGAGCTAGTAGAAAACTAGAGCTCCTAGTAAAAGAAAACTCCCTACTAGGGGAGACCTAAAGAGATTAGTAATTAGTAATAATATCTATAAACTTATAATAACTAATTAGTAGTAAACTATTAGAGAAGGAGTTAGTTCTAATCTATAATAGATATAGTATTTATCTTAAGGCCCTTCTTAATATTAGAGTAAATAGCTATGCTTTTATAAATACCTATATAACCCCCTTACTAAGGGACTTTTACTATACTAAATATAATAAGTTATAGCGCCCTATCCTAGCTACTAGGTTTAATAGTAAGCTATTAGATACTATAACTAAGGTATAAATAACCTATATATAAGTAGATCGCTAAGAATTAATATAAATACCCCTCCTCTAACTTAATATAGGGAGATATAACCTTATCCTTAGCTACTTATAGTTTAACTACTATAATATTAGTATAAACGTGCGCTATTAATATTTATACTAGCTAAGTAATACCCCTATAGCACGGGACCTCCGCTAGATAATTATATAGGATACTAAAGACCTCCTTTAACTTATTAAGATTAATATTAAGTATTAACTTAATATAGAACGCTATTAAGCTATATTTAAAGCTAAGGAATAGCTCTATAACGCCTAGAAGGCTATAGGGAGTAAGATAAAGACCCCTATAAAGATCCTATAGCGAAGCAATATACCTAAGGACTTAGGATATAATAATAACTTATAAAGGATAAATATAGCGTTAAAGGGGGTACTAATAGCTAACTAGAACTAGCTTACGCCGCATTAGAAGCCTAAACCCCTTAGCTCTAAGGCTTAATAAGTAAGGAAAGACCTTAATATAATACTTATTAGCGCTATAGGGTTTAAGAGGAACCTAAAGCGTGCTAATATCAAAATAGGCTCTATATCGCTATATAAGCTTAATCTAATAATTACTAATAAGTAGGAGGAAGAAGAAAAAGGCGTAAGCCTACTAGAGGTTAATAAAGCTAAAAACTAACGCCTAATTAATAAAAGGCTCCTACTATACCTCTAGGACTAGAAAGATTGCTTTAGTAAGACTACTAGTAACGTATTACCTTTCTACTACCCTTATAACTACTAAATTAAACTAGAGCTAGGTATAAGGGAATAGCTAACCTTCTACCCGCTATATAAGTAGTTATTACTAGAACTCGAGGCTACCTAATAATACCTCCTTAAGAACCTAAAGAAGGGCTTTATAATACTAAGTAATACTCTATTTACCTCCCTAATACTATTTATTTAAAAATCTAATAGCTACTTCAGGTTTTATATTAACTTCTAAAAGCTAAATAGGTTTACTAAGAAGGACTAGTACCTACTACCCCTAATTAATAAGACGCTAAACCGAATTAGCTAAGCTAAGGTATTTATAAAGATCAATATCTACTAGGTATTTTACTAAATCTATATCTACTCTAACTTAGAGGACTTAATAACGTTCTATACCCGCTATAGCTCCTATAAGTATAAAATCCTACCCTTTAGGCTCTATAATAGCCTAGCGACGTACTAATAGTATATAAATAATACGCTTATAGAATACCTAGATAACTTCTATATAGTATATATAGATAATATCCTAGTTTACTTAGAGGACCCTATCTAGTATAAGGAGCACGTTAAGAAGGTCCTTAATTAGCTATACTAAGCAGGGCTTTAGGCTAATATTAAGAAGTGCGAGTTTAGTATAACTATAATATACTACCTTAGGTTTATTATTATAACTAAGGGGATTAGGCCTAACCCTAAGAAGGTTTCTATAGTAAAAGACTAGTAACTACTAACTATAATAAGGGGCGTCTAGTCCTTCCTAGGGTTCTATAACTTCTACTATCGATTTATTATAAATTATAAGAAGATCGCTTAACTACTTACTAAGCTTATAGCTAAAGACGCCTGTTTTAACTTTAATAATAACTATGTAGTAGTATTTATAACGCTAAAGGAGGCCCTAACGTTAGCCCCTATCTTACCCTACTAGAAGCCTAAGCTACTAACCCGAGTTAAGACGGACGCCTCTAAATCTATTTATACTATTACTCTCCTCTAGTAGTAACCTGATAATAGCTTATAGCACCCTATAGCCTATTTCTTAAAACTATATCGCTAATAGAGATAAACTACCCTATCTATAACTATAAGATAATAGTAATTATCCTAGCGCTAGAAGAGTAGAGGGCTAAACTCTCTATAGTTACCTAGCGTTTTAAGGTTATTATAAACTACTAACTACTACTCTACTTTATAACTAAGCAGCTTCTAAATATTTATTAAGCCTACTAGTTAGGTATTTTAGCTAGTTTTAACTTCTATATCTAGTACTACCTGGGGTATAAAAACGTTCTAGCTAACGCCCTCTTATAGAAGAATAAAGACCTATAAACCTAGTAAGCTATCTATAAATTAGATTATACCTAGGTATTATTACTACCTACTTACCTATCCCTAGAGGTTATAAGCAAACTATACTAGCTATTAGAAGCTACCCTAAGTAGTCTTATAGCTATAATTAACGCCCTAGAACTAGAGGATAAACTATAAGGCTACCTCCTAGTTAAATAGGTCCTATAGTTAAACTATAAACTAAATACGCTATTACTTAAGTTACTAAAAACGCTTATTATTATAGAAAAAGAGCGCTAGAGGATAAGAGAGAGACTCCTAATAATAAATAGGAAACTTATAATACTAGAGGAAAAGAACCTATATATAAAGTTAATCCGCAAAGCATATATCTAGAAACTTATAGTATACCTAGGTTAGAATAAGACTATTAAACTCCTAAAAGAACGCTACTACTAGCCCCACCTAACTACTAATATTAAATAATATATATATAACTACTATACTTATTACTAGGCTTAGAAGCTAAGGGATAAGCCTCTAGGCGAACTAAGACCCTTACTAATACTAGATTACCCCTAGGAGCATATTATAATAGATTTTATATCCTACCTACCTAACTACTATAGGTATAATAATATATTTATAGTAATATACTACCTATTAAAGAAGATAGTCTCCCTTCCCTATTATAAGATAGTTATAATATAGGACCTCGCTTAGCTATATTATACTTATATCTTCTAATATACTAGCTTCCTTATTATAATTATATCTAATAGAGGGCCCTAGTTTACCTCTAACTTCTATAATAAGCTCTATAAGATATATAGCGTAACTATATAATTAAGTATAGCAGGCTATATAGAAACTGATAGGTAGATAGAGATCCTTAACTAATATCTAACTTAATGCTTATACCTATAGATAAACTAGTTCTAGGATAACTAGAGCGAAATACTCCTTATTATAGATTTCACTTAAGTAGTATTACTAAACGAGACTATAGGGCTTATACTATTTAAGATTAAATAGGAATACCTATTATAGATAAGTTTTAACTAAGACTAATATATATAAAGGTTCTTAACTATAAAGGAGAAAACTAATTAAAGCGACGCCTAGTACCTCGCATAAAACCTCTATAGTACCTAGGAGATTGCTAAAGGAAATATAGCTATAGCCTAATAATACTATACCTAAGCTACTAACTACTACTACTACCCTAATAACTTAGCTATAGGGGACTCTATCTATATATTAATAGAGGGATAGTAATAAGATAGCTCCTCTTAGCTATTAATACCGTGGGATAGTCTATAGCTAATTAAGGCTACTAGCCCTAGGGGGACTTAGGTACTTAACCTACTAAAGGGATATAACTATTACTTAGTATTCTACCCTAGTAAGCTTTAGAAAGCTACTAGGGACCCTCTACTAGGATAATTTAAGACCCCCCCTCCTGCTATTAAGTTTAATAACGAGCTAGAATATAAAGTTATATATATAATCGCTAGCTAGTTATACTAAGGATAGCTATAGTACTACGCTAACTAGAGGGGTTATAACTATAATCCTACTTAGTATAACGCTAAGAGCTTTAAGCACGCCCTAGTAGCGCTATAGGACTTCTATACTACTAACCTAACTACTATAGGATTACTAAAGCACCTTCTAGCTTAGCTCCTAGCTACTACCTAAGATAAGGACCCCGCTGCTATAGATAATAATAACGCCCTAGTATAAATATAAGAATAGGAAGAAGGGGATGCTATTTAGGGAATTATTTATAATATAATAGCTAATTGCTATAAATAGTAATACTAGTAAAGGGGGAGGTAATATTATAGCGCTAGGATTAGACCTACTGGAATTTCAGGTTATATAACTTGCGGATTACGTGATTACTAAGCGACTCTTTAGCCTTCTAGGGCTACGCTAGCCCATAGTTAGACTTTTCCCTTCTTTAACGCAGAATCCACTTAATATAGCGTAATCAAAGCGTGCCAACCTTCGCCTATTTGCTATTCGTGACAATAACTTACTATTAGCCCCCTGCTCCCCTACTAATAACTTTATTTTAATTACTATGTAATAAATCTATTATTATATCTTCTACTACTACTAACGCCCCTAATGCCGCCCCTTACCCCGCTAATATACTAGATATTACTAATATCCTTATAATAAGTAAGCTCTAGGTATGCTCCTACTACTACTACCTCTTAGTATAAGTAAAGTAGGAGCTACCTAAGGATATAGATACTAAGCTTAAGCTCCTTATAAGCTTAATTATATATTTTAAGAGTAATAATAAGTATATAATCCTTAGCTAGTACTTATCTAGTACTTTACTAGCTTTAGGTTTTAAATTACTTATTAAGTTATAAGTTTATTACTAATTTCTTTTTTAAAAACCTCTATTAAATATAATTATTATATTAAAATAGGTAATATAAAAGCTTATATTAATATAGGTTTTACTTATTATTTTCTAGTTCTTAGCTACTAACTCCCTATAGCTTATTTATTATATAATAAGCGCTACTAATAAGCTTAAGCGCCTAATAAATAAGGGCTACTCTAAGCCTAATATTTAGGTATAATATACTAAGAATAAGGTAGGTTATCTAGTACCTTATTAGTACTTTATTATTAGTTCCTAATAATATCTAGGAGGAGATCCTCGCTACCTAACTTATAATTAAGAAAGCCCTCTAGGTTAAAAAGAATAATATTAATATAACGCCTAAGAAGTATAAAGCTAAGGAGGTAGAGATCTCTATAGAACTAGAGGATTACTAGGAAAGTACCTTAGAGGAGGCTACTACTTACTAGTAATACCTTACTAAGGAGGCTAAGAAATAGACTAAGTTATTATATAAATAATATAAGGAGCTTACTTATTACTATATAATAATAGAATAGCTAGCTTAGAAGTAGCTAGGGGTATAAGAGGTATAAGCTAAGCGCACTAAGGAGTTACTTAACTCCTATAATAAAGTTATAAGTTTATTTAATCCCTATTAATACCTCCCTAGTACTTTACTAGTTAATATTTCTAACTTAAAGTAGAATTATAAGGCTTTAGCTACCCTATTTATTATAAGAGGAAATAATAATAATACTAAGGGTACTAGCGCTTAGTAAATTTAAAATTTTTAAGAGCGCCCCTAGTAAGCTACTAATAACCTCTAGGTAGTAGTTAGTTACTTTTAGGTATTTTTCTAATCTCTTTTTGCCTTATTAGGGGCTTTTAAGCTAGTAAATTAAGATACCTAGCTATTATACCCTATTTCTACCTTATTAGTAGTCCCTTATTAAGTTATTTATAAAGTTCTATAGGGATTATAATATTTTTACTTATAATTCAGCTTTATAGTTATTTTATAAATCTATAGATATATTATACTATAGCTCCTATAAATTATCTAGTTTACTATAGCCTTTCTATTTAATAAGGTACTAATAGTTACGTCTAGGGCCCCTATAAGTAATAATATAGTCTACCATATAGATATTATTATTATTATTAATTAGGATATCTCATAGTAGAATAGCTAAGCTAAAGAAGGGTTCTAATTATTTAGGCGTGAATATATTATAGATTTAGTATTTTTTATTAACTTATAGCTTATATACCTATCCCCTATTAATTACCTATTAGATCCTAAATAAGCCTAAATATTTATTGAAAAGTTTATAATAAGGCTACCTCTACTTAATATTTAATTAAGAGTAAGACGAGGTCTCTTATCATAAAAATAATAGGGGTCCTCCTCTAGTTATAGAACTTATTATATATTTTATTATATTTATAAAATAAGTTAGTAATAGCTAACCTCTAGGTAAGTAGACTATAGACTCTCTTATATACTACTAGGACTAAGACCTTTAGCTAGGGTTTAATATTATTAGGTCCCTGCGGGGAATATCCTATTAGTAGCTTAGTAGCTAATATCCTAATAGCCTTATAATAGGAGTAATTATAAGTAAATTAAGCTAGGTTAATCTAAGTTACCTAGTCGTCCTAGTTAATATTATAGAAAGTCTATAAAAAGTGCTTAATACTCTAATTCTAACGTTCTATTGAGCTATTAGTTTAAGGGTAGAAAGTAGTACTAACTTTCCTCTTAATAACTAGTAAGTAATATACTTTAGACTAGAATCTACTAGTGAATAGTAATCCTCGATTAGATATAATAGCTTCTAGGAGTCTAAATATAAGGAAGATATATTTAGTTAGTAGTATAGCTAACCTATTAGCTATAGGTAACTCCCTTGTAGGGATATATAAGGGGTATTTTATAACTCGATTAATAATAATAAGATATTATTATAAGGCTTTATTTTCGTTATAAGTAATAATAGTAATTTAGTAATAAAGTCTATTAATATTTATTAAAAGGGCCTAGTAGGTACTAGTAGGGGCATAAGTTTACTATATAGGAGGTAATATCTTAGTTTTATATACTAGTATATTATATATATCTTAATATATTCCTTTATATATATCTTAATATATTCCTTTATATTACTCTTGTATATTCTAGAAAAACGATTTTCTAATCCTCCTTAATATCTTAGTAACCTCTTAATAACCTCTAGATTGTTCGTTATAAAATACTCTAAGGACTTTATTCTAAAGTAAGTAGTTATTAGGGATATATAAGCCCTCTTAATATCTTAGGGTACTAGAGTTATCTAGTAATTACCTTATCTCTTATTATTTCTATTTAATATTAATATAAAATAGATCTTTCTATTAGGCTTTCTTAACCTACTCCTAGAGCGAGGGTATAAGTTATTCTAGGGATATATTTAACTACTAGGTACTATACTACTACCTACTACCTACTTTCTAAATAGTAGCTTTATTACAATATTATAGAAAGTCTTATAGGAGCGAGTCCCTAGTTTTATTAATCTCTATATCCCCTAGGGTATAGTTAGGTCTTTATAAGGGGCTATTAGCTAGGTTATAATAACCCGGCCTATATTTAATTTCAAAGTTAAATATTAATAGGTCTTATAGTAGCTAAGCTTAGTAGCTACTCAGCGTCTTCTTATTAGCGAGGTATTAGTAGCTTAGGTAGTTAGTAATAAATTAGATATAATACTAAGAGTGAAGTAAGTAATATTATTACCTTATTACTACCTCTCTAATAGCTAGTAGCTCTACCTCTAGCGTGCTATACTATAGTTATACGCCCTTGAGTTTCTATAATATAAATACTACTAGTTTCTATATATCTCCCTCTAGCTAGCTTAGTATTACCCCTATTATAAAGTCTAATATATTAGTTTTGACCTGAATTAGGAGTATAGGATTAAAGTAGTATAAAATAGGTACCTTTATTAACAAAGCGGAGAGCTAATAGAAAGTAACTAGTACCTCCCTAGTTATTACTAGCTACTTCTTAGCTATATTAATAAGTTGGCCTCTGGCCACTGCATAGTGATTTTACCTGCTTAAGTGCAACAGACCTTCTAACTCCGCGCCTCCTAACAATACACGGCCCCGGTGCGGCGCGCGTCCGACTTTAGGCGGTGATATTCAGAGGGTTTGCTTGCGAGTAGTAGGAACGTATAAGGTTCCTATATTACTTTCCTTAACTAGTAGAGGGTATAGGTTAAAATACCTAAATAGTATTTCCCGAATTATGCTTATAGTCTAGGTGAATTTGCTATAGTCTTTTTGCGAAGGGGCTGCGGCGTAATTCCGAACTCAATATTAATAAGTTAGTTAGTAAGGGGGCTATAGATCTTTAAGTAATTCTTAATAAATCTCCTATAAATACTTATAAATCCTAGAAACTACTAAATCTCTCGTATTATAGTAAGTACTAGCTACTTAGCGATTACTTAGACCCTCTCTTATTCCATAGTAATCCTATCTACTAAGACTATAAACCTAAGGAAGTCGATCTCTTCCTTATAGAATTCGCACTTATTAGGGTTTATATAGAGGCTATTAGCTTCTAACTAGGTAAGTACTTATCTTACTACCTCTATATAGGAGTCTATATTATTAGTAAATATTAAAATATTATCTAAATATATAATATAAATAATATTAACTAGGCCTAAATATAACTTATTAATAAATATCTAGAAAGTAGTAGGTATATTAATAAGCTTAAATAATATAATATAGTATTTATAATAGCTATATTATATATAGAATACTATCTTCTACTTATCTCCCTCTCTAATCCTTACTTAGTAGTAAATATCTTTAAGGTTAAGTTTTATAAAGTACTTTACTTAGGATAATTAGTTAAGGATTTTATTAATTAGAGGGAGAGGGGTATAGTTCTTAGTAGTTACCTAGTTAAGTCCCTAGTAGTTTATATATAATCTTAACTTACTTCCTTTCTTTAGGATAAATAGGATTAGCACCCCTACTAGACTTATTAATAAGTAAATCTACTCCTTCTATAAGGCTTTATAGATATAGTTCCTTAACTCCTCTAACTCCTTCTTAGCTAGTAGGTAGATAGGTTTAAATAAGGGCTTAGTCCTAGGCTCTAGATTAATAAGGTAGCTCCTAGTAGTTCTAAACTCTAGTATAGTTCCTATAAGGTTAATATTAAATACCTTCTTAAAGTCTTAGTATTCTAGGGGGATATTTATTTTAGTTTTAAGCTCCTTAATATCCTCTAGTTAACTAGTAGTTAATATCTAGTTAACTTATAATACTCCTATAAGTATTACTCTTACTTTATTTTTAATATATCTAAGCTCCTTCTTAGTTATAATAAAGTAAATACTCTTCTTATATAAGGGAAAGGTCTAGCTTAACTCCCTCTAGTTAAGGTTAGAGCACTCTACTATATACTAAGGGATCCCTAGGATTGTATTATAATTATTATTATTACTAATCTTAAAATTATAAAAAGCTATCCGCTAGATACCTATACTATTAGTTATTTAGGTTACTAACTTCTATATACTATAGTTAGGTCCCTTAGATACCTATATTCCCCTAATAGGTTCTAACTTATTAGCCTCTAGTTAGGTATTAGTTATAATCCTCTAGTTTATAATATTCCTATTAGCTTTATAATTAATAAGCGTAGTACTAGTCTTCTAGCTACTTATAACTTAGACCTATATTATCGCTTTAATATAATATAGCTAGTTACTATCCTATTAAACTATACGGGTTACTACCTAGTCCTCTTCTAGTTATTTACTAGAGTAAGGTTTCTCTTTATAGCGGGGGTAGCTATACTTCTTATAGTATAGGTACCTTAGCGTAATATAGCCCTTTCTCTTATAATTATAATAGATAATTTCCTTCTTAGTATTCTAATCCTTAGTATCCTCCTAGTAAGTATTAGTATTACTATAGTCCAAGTAAGTTTACCCTTTTAAGGCCTTAGTTAGTTCCTCTAGATTAGTAGGTTAGCTCTCTAGTTATTATCCCTTATTATTCGTCCCCTAGTTCCTTACTAGTGCCTTATATATCTATATATTAACTATAAGTTTAGTATTTCTATCTTTAGTGATACGGTCCACGTAGTAAGCGAAAAGAATAGGTGAAAATTCTATGGATTTCGAAGGTTTTCTCCTTAAAGGCGATATTCCCCTTTTATAAAGGTTTATTACATTTAGATACGTTTATTATATTTAAATATATTTAACGCGCTAAATATATTAGGCGCCCTTAGGCGGGATAACTATACTAAGCGCGTTTAGTATTAATTACTTATATAAGAAGAGAAAGGTATTAACTATAATATATAGTATAAAATTTAATTTATACCTCCTATTATAGTAATATACTAATAAGTAGAGCTATATTATTATATATAAATAACCTTAAGTAACCTTACTTCCTTTCTATTCTATACTTTTATTATATTTAGCTTTAGGCTAAGGGAGTCTTAGGTATAGTATTAGCTATCTTCAGGAGGTTAGAGTAATCCTTATCCTTATTATTAATAATCTCTTTAGCTATAGCTAGGAGTTAGTTTATATTAATATTATAAGTAGTAGCTAGTTAGGTATTATCTTAGTATAGCTCTAGGAACTAGTAGCGAGATTCGTTACTAAGTTTAGGGTATAACCTAGTAACGCTATTATCTTTAATTATAGTAATTAAAGCTATAAGGGAGGTAATATTAGCGCGAAGGCCTTAAAGGTCTATAGCGTTTTTATACTAGAAGTTAGCTATATCCATAGCCTTAGGGTTATTAAGGTCTAAAAGGGTATAGATAGCGCTACTATTATTACTATTAACTATAGCTTAATTAATATATACGTTATCCTTAGTATATATACTAGGAAACTTATATTGTAATATCTACTTAATAATAAAGAATAGCAATATAGCGCTAAACTCCGGGTTATTTATAATTCGTTTAGTTATAAATAAGTTAAGAGTGCGGATATATATATATAGACTGAGGATAATTATACTATTCTAGATAAGGGTATATAGGGTAAGGTATTTAGTATAGTAAGTAGCGATAATATTAGTTATATTAAAGAAGTGGATATACTAAAGGTATATATTAATTACCTCCTAAGCGTTTAGGAACTTTATATAGGAACAGGTAAGGTAGTAGAGGCTAGGGACGTGAGCATAGGACTACTAGTTAGTAATAACGATCTTCTTAATACTAGAGGTAGTATTAGGCGTCTTTGTAGCGCTAGGCGTATTAGAGGTATTAAAAGGGCTAATATTAGAGGAAGAGTTAATATTAGGGTAATTATCTAGACCTATAGCTAATACTATATACTTAGTAGATAACTTAGTAATAAGGTATTATTTAGGGCTAAGGAAGCCTAGGCTCTCTTATATTAATCCCTTAAGGATAGTTACTATAATAAACTTAAACGTATTAGTAGCTAACTTAATAAATTAGCCTAGGTTAAGAGTAATAGCGCTAGTATTAGTAATATAACCCTTAGAGAGCGCTATAATTAGAGCGATCTAGGTTTCCTTATATCTATTAAGTAGGATAGAGACGTAGCTAATATATTTACTATAGGCTTATATTCCTTTAATAGCTTTAATAACATCTATTATATTAAGGGTACTAATATTAGTAGCTTACTTCTTAGGAGTAGCTATCTTATTAGTCTTATTCTAAGTAATAGGAGTTAATCTAGTACTAGTTATATTAATATTAGTTAATAGTTAAGGTTTAGTATGCTTAGTAGTATTATTAGCTTAGTTATATTAGCTAGTATTAAGGGATTATTTAAGCTAAGCAGCTTTAATTAGGTTATTAGCTTAATTATATTTAGTAATAATAAGTTCGTTATCTCTACTTAAGGCCTCTCTAGACTTAATAGAAATAAGTAAGCTAGTAATATTAGTAATATAATATAGCTTATATTTAAGGGAGTTCTGTATAATATTATAGAGAGATAGCTACTTAAGGTTTAAGATAGGATTAGGAAATTAGTAATAGAACTTAATTTAGTTTATAGATAGTAGTTAAGTAATAAGATATATATTAATACTCAAGTAAATAATAAATAGGGTGCTATAAAATATTATAACTAGTTCTATAATATTAAGTCTCCTAGTTAAGGGTATACGTAAAGATTTCTTAGTTATAAATATAATATCCTAGCTTTCTATAAGGGATCTTAATATTAGATAGGTAGTAGTAGATATAGTTAAGAGTAATATACTTAGCGTTTTTATATTTAGAGTATTATTAATTTATAGTAAAGTAATACCTAGGTATATATAATATAGGTTGCTCTAGTAGCGCTAAGCCTATAATAACATAGAGCGTTAGTAAGGGTTCTTAATATCTAGAAGAGGATAATAGTAATAAAGTGAGATATATAAGCATAATAATAGTAAAGTAATAGGGTTAAAGGTATTAACGCTCTTCTATAAAATATATATATAGAGGGAAAAATATACTTAATACTAGGCGGGTAAGGGTAGTAGTAATAACTAGTAGGGTTACCTAGTAATATAAATTTATTTTATATATATATACTTAAGCGCTAATCTTTCTTATTAGTTAAATAAGAGTAGAGATTAACCTTCTAGTAAGAAGGGTAGTTAGATTTATAAAGGTTCTTATAATAGTAAGGGTAGAAGGTATTTAAGAGGGAAGGCGCGATAGATATAGTTATCTTTATTAATAGGCTAGATATATATCTCGCTATTATTAGGGTAAACCCCTTAGATATACTAAGCGCGCTAAACGTCTTTATTTTATAATAAGGCCTTAATTATAATACTATTTCTAGTTTACTTATCTATTTAAGGCGCTTTAAGTAGTGGGTTCCTTATTTATAATATATATCCTATTATTCTACTAGGTTCTTCTAAGGCCTTTCTCTTAAGCGCCTTAGTAGTCTTTTACTAAGCTCTAATATTAGTTTAATACCCTATTAGATAGGTTTTTAAGCTTATACTTATTTATAGAGCTATTCTATTTCTTATTCCTTACTTTTAAATATAGTAATAAGTTTATCTACGTTTATAATATCTTTATTTATTTAAATAGTATATATTAGTAAGTAACTTTTCTATTTAACTAAATATTATACCTTTCCTTATGCGAGGGTTTACTTCTTAAGAATACTTTTAATCTTAAAATACTTATATACTTTAAGCTAATAAATATTATTATCTTCCTTAATATTAACTAAACCTTAGTAGTTATCTTAATAGTTAAATAGGTTACTACTAGGGGCTAGTACTAGTATAAGCTAGATAATAGATATAACTAGGTAAATATTTATATTAAGTAGAATATCGAGGTAGTATACTAACTTACTAACCTATTTAAAGACCTTAAATAGAATATACTAGTAGCTATACTTTAGGTTTAGCTATCCTAGTAGGTAATATCCTAATCCTATCTTAAGGTATACCTAGTTACCTAGCTTAAAAGTAATAAAACGATGTTTTTTATTATACCGTTCCTTTATATATAGCTAGCAATTAAAATTTTTACTTCCTCTTAGAAGATTTCGCGGTTACTTTTAGGATTAGTATTACCTAAGATATTTAATATATTGTTAGTGTTCCTATTATATAGGACTTAGTTTAGTAAATAACTAATAACTTATAAGTAGGCGTTATTAAGGTTATATTAAAGGCTTAGTAGTAATATTACCTAGTTATTTTTAACGAGGTTAAGAAAGTAATAAATAGCTAGTTTAATAGTTTGGTTCTTATATTCTGAAATACTATTAGTTTGAGGATAATATGCTATTAAGAATCTTAACTTAGTATATAATTCGGCCTATAGTGCGGTCTAAAACTTTAATAGGAACTTCTAGTTATAATTAGATATAATAGCTTTTAGGATTCCCTAGTTATTATATTAGAGGTTATAAAGAAAGAGGTATCCCTAGATCTTAGTAGTATATATTAAGTAACCTAGGATAAGAAGTATTACTTTAGAGAATTTATTAGTTATAGTAAGTATAGTATCAGGTAGTAGGAAGTTCTCTATTTTATAGCTTAAATACTGTCAAGGTATTTTACGAAGTCTAATAATAAAGTCTATAGTAATTATATAGAAAGGAATAGCTAGCGTTAATATTAGCTATATTACGCTAAGCGGTAGTTAACGTTCTATATTTATTATTATATATTATAAGTAGTTAGCTATATAGTTATTAACTTATTGTTTAAGACGTAGTATATAAAAGTGTTTGTTAATAGCTCTCTGTATTCGTTCCTTACTAAAGTAATAGTAGTTATTATAAGCTTCTTTAATAAGCAGCGTTACTAACTCTTTTAGGATATAGAGCCTTTATTTATTAGTATAAGGGTTAATATAGTAAAGGAGACTATTATATATAACAAAGTTAAGGTTTATATTATCTGCTTCTTTATAGAGTATTTTATATGCTCTGCTCTAGGATTTAGAATTAGTATATAATTAGATAAGCTTAGTCTTAAAGTCGTTATTAAGAGATATCTCTATTATAAAGTTAATACCTATTAGTATATTATCTTATATCTTATTAAGCTCCCTAATATCTTTAATAGGGATTTCTATAGTAGGTAGGTATAATAACGCGTCCGCTATAATATTTAACGTTCTAGGGATATAGTAATATACTAGGGAGAACTAGCTAAGATATTCTAATAATAATATAAGTTATAAATTAGACCTCGTCTTATCCTCTAACTATACCGATATTTATTTAATAATATTATATGTTACTAAATAATTAGTAAGTACTATTATAGAGTCTTATCTAGATAAATATAATATTAGCTAATACGTTTTTACTACTTATACTAGGTAAGTAACTTCGAGTTTAGTAGGCTAATACTTCTATTTAGCTTAGTTAAGGGCCTTGCTAATATAGGTAATTAGGCGTATATCAGTATGCTTAATAGGGTTATAAGGTTTCTATTTAATATTATTAGCTAGCTAGAAGATTAGCGCGGAGTATTTATATTCCTTTAATAAGTTAAGCTATATAAATAACTACTTATCGGGGTTATAGTAGAATAAGGCGTTATCTACTATTAATATATCCTTAATATTATTAAAGCTAGCTACTTCTTCTAATATAGGTTTAAAACTTATCTTTTAATAGAAGACCTTTCTTATAGCGCCTTTATCCTTCCCTTAAGCTTAGGCTTAGGTAAGTAATGTTATTTTACGCTATTAGAGTAGTTAAATATAATAACTATAGTATAGTATTATATATTATAGAAAACTAGTTACGCCTATCTAGTATTTAAGCTAGCGGAGGTTATAGGGGTACTTAATCTTCTTAATAGCGTTAATATAGTCTTAAGTATTTAATAGTCTAAATATGTTAATAATAAAGCTAAGTAGCTTAATAGAAGGGTATCTAATAAACGAATTCTTTGCTAAAAGCGAGAGTCTAATATTAGTAAAGAGTTTAAGAATCGTATTAAGGTGCTTAAGGTAAGTATTAAGGTCCTTTAAGGCGATAATAATATTATTAATAAATATATAGGTATATTCTTTATATAGTTATAAGAGTCTATTTATAATATATTAAGTATAAGCAGGCGAATTACAGAATCCTATAAGTACTACCTTTAAGCGTTCTTATCCGTAGTAGCTAACTATAGTAAATCGATCTTAATATTCCTCTTTAATAAGAAATTAATAGAAGAAAGATCGAGCGTTAACTATAGTAATCTATAGTTTACTACGAAGGCGTTTAATAATATCTTGCTATAGTAGCATAGAGTATACGTTAGGGATTATAGCTTTATTAAGAGCATATAGGTTTATAACTATCTAACCTTTATACTTACTATCTATAATTCGCTATATAGTAAATATAGGGGCTCTAAATAGTATAGGTCTAGAGTTATCCTATTTTATATAGTTTTAAGCATAAAGCTCGTCTAGGGTTTTATTAATAAGTTTCTTATCCTCTTTACTAATAGGATAAAGTTATTATCTGATATTTATATTCTACTATCCTTTAATAATCTTCTAGAAGGTTAATTAGTCCTTAGTCCTTTTAAATAGTAAGGTAATATAATATAACCTCTTTAAGGCGTTAAATAGCTTTAGCGTCTTAGTTATAGATATATATACCTTCCTTAGTAATAATTACTAGTAAGTTTTTAGGCTTAGTTATACCTATCTTACTATTTAGGTTAATATTCCCCTTATAGATATCTTTACGATTCGGTATTATATTATCCTTTATTATACCTTAGTTAGCAAGCGCTTCTTTACTAGTTAGATTAGAGATCTCTACTTATTTATTAACTAATAGTTCTAGTAGCTAAATAAGTATTATAAGCTTATAATCTAAAAGGTTAAAAATAGCGTAATATATTAGATCCTTATATAATAATATTAAAAAGGCGGTTTATAGTTAATTATAAGTCTTTAGCTTAAGGTATCTATTAAACTTAAAGGGCGCTAGGGTTCTAAGTTTAATACCTTATTTAATCTTTAATACGTAAGGAGCGTTAGTAATAATAGGAACGAGCAGTGAATTACCTATATATATATATATATACCCTTTATGCTTAGGGCTAAATAAAAGGGACTCTATTTTACTAATAGTATATTTATTATTATCAGAGTAATTATATAGTATAATAGTTATATTTCTAATCGTATTCATATTATAAACTTTTAAAGGGACTTTTAAGTAGATCTAAGAAGGAATTTAAATATTATTATAGGATATAATCTAGATATACGATTCTAAGTTTAGGATATTAAGCCTATTAGGTATATTAAAGTCTTATCCTATAAGTAGACTAGCGTTTTAATAAGGGATAAGCTATATACCTATATAGAGCTTAGTAGTTATTATATAACTATTAGGTTATTATCCTTATATAAGGATTAAGAAGGTTACCTAGGTAATAGTCTTAAGGCTTCTAACGCCTTAGAGTTTAAATACCTTAGGTTCTCTTAAGAGGGTATAGAACTACTATAAGCAGGCTTTACTTATAACTAAGCAGTCTGCGCTAGTATTAATATAGATTATAATTAGTAGTCTATTATAATAGCCTCGGATAATAATCTTAGCGTATATATAATAATATAAATATATAACTATATACTACTATAGCTTAATAGGACTAATAAGTATTATATTTAGCTAATAGGATAGAAGGGTCTAATATAAGAGAATACCCTTAAGGTTAGTATATAGCTTAGCGTTATAAAAGTATATTTTATAAGAATAGATCCTAGGATCCTTAAGGAGCGAATTTTAGAATAAGTTAATATTAAAAACAGGGTACTTATCCTTATATCTAGGGATATAACCTAGAAGGTAGTTATAATAATAAATAGGTTAAGTAACTAGGTTAATATACTTAGGATCGTCTTCCTATTGCTCTTAGTTATCCTTATTATTAGTACTAATAACTAAGTCTTCTTTATATAACTCTAAATCCTTACTAGCCTTAATATACTAGATATAGTTAAAGTCGCCCTTATCTAATAAAGTATATGCTTCCTCTTCTACTTACTTACGACTAGTCCCCTTTACTATATATACTAAAGGGTAGCTAGGTAATTAAGGATACTAAACGCGTTAACTAGGCTATTTATATTAATATTTAGGCCTTTATTATTAATTAAACCGCATTTCCTTATAAGAGGAGCTTAATAAGGGTTTAGTAGTAATATTAATAGCTTACTTTATAGGTCTTAATAGAAGTAGACTAGATATAGTCTCTTTTAGGTTTATATAGTATAGGTAATAAGTAATAATAATATAGCCTATTTTAAGGTCTCCTTTAGTAATAATTATATTACTATAGCTCTTATATAGGTTATTTTAATAGATAGTAAGACTAATACTCGCTAGGATCCTTTAGTAACTATTTAATACTAGCTAGGGACTATCTTCTATAAGCTTACAATAAACTTATTACAATAAACTTATTATAATTCGTATTACTAGTTAGCTAAGGAATACTAATAACTAGTTCTATATCTATCTTATTATATATAATAGTTAATACCTTAGATTTGCTCTCTTTAGTATCCTTATAAAGTCGAGTAACCTTAGTTATCTAGTATTAAATATTATATTAATTATATATATTATATAAAGTATACCTCTCC
Organism: Colletotrichum ledebouriae; assembly: GCA_036785755.1. NCBI lineage: Eukaryota > Fungi > Ascomycota > Sordariomycetes > Glomerellales > Glomerellaceae > Colletotrichum > Colletotrichum ledebouriae. The sequence goes on from JAVHLU010000150.1 coordinate 60,150, forward strand.
TTTATTAAATATACTTTAGTAATTTTATATAATAAATAAAAGTATTTAAGTAATAACTCTTTCTAATAGTCTAATCTATAGTTAGGGTCCTTAAGTTCTACCTTCTTATTAAATATTAGATTAATATAGTACTAATCTAAGGTATACCTTGATAAAGTTTAATATAGGTTAAGGGTAGCTATAGCTAGGTTCCTATTATCTAACTTAATATAGCTATTAATAGTATTAATAAAACGGTATATATTTTAATAGATAGTTTTTAAACTACTATTAATATATATATTATTAACTTTATTATTATATAAAATTAGATTAAATAACTAAATTATATTAGTCTTAAAACGAGGGGTACTATACCTAGGTTCTATAATTAATATACTAGCTATTACTTATACTACCCCTTCTTTATCTATAGAGAGAAGGAATATAAGGAAGCTATAGCTAACTAAGAACTTATTAGGGTTAGATAATAGTTTAATAATATCTCTTAGCCTAGCTAGTAATTAAGGGTATTAATCGCCTTAGCTATTACTACTATTATAGCTAGGGCTACCTCTTCTACTATTTTAACCCTTAGGGTTATTATTATTATCTCTATTACTAGGATCTCTAAGTAGTATAGTTAGTAATAATAATAGAGGAGTATCTTCTATATATTTAATATCTTAATTATATTCTTTACTTTTATTAAGGTTTAATAGTCTAGCTTCTAGTTCCTAGGCGCTTATCTTACTATATTACTTACCCTAGCTATAAGTATTAGGGTAATTTTATAAGTTACTTAGCTTAGATATAAGAGGGCTACTTAGTCCTTTACTTTAGGTTAGGAATAAAGCGCTTAATATATCTTTACTTTTTTTAAATAATATATAGAATATATTTAAGCTTAGCTCTAGTTTTAATATAGTAATTATATCCTTTAATATAGGTTTAAGAAGTAGAAGTTATAAAGTATTTATAAAACTTTATTTAAACTTATAATATTCCTCTAGAGTTAATAAGAGTATTAAAAAAGCTTTAGAAATTATTATTATATTAAGTTTAGATATAGGTTCTAGGACTTCTAGCTTATTTATACCTTTAGCTCTTAGGGTCTTATAGCTTCCCCTGTCTTTATCCTCTTTAAAGGGGAGTATTAGATCTAGCATCTAGCTCTATTTAGTTTCTATTTTAATATATTAATTATAATAAAGGAGGTTAAGGCGATATTACTATCTAATAGTATTAGTAAATAGTTATAAGTTAGTTACTTATACTTATAAGACCTTATCTTAAATATATTAAGTAGTCTTATATATTTCCCTATATAATAATAACTTTTAAATATATTTATAGTAATTTACTAAATATTATTTAAAATTCTTATAAATAATAGCTATAATACTTACTTTTATAGCTAATCTAAAGAGGGTATACTTATTTTAAATAAGTAATATATAGAACTTATTAAGGTATTAGTTAAGTATTACTATAAAGTTTATAATAGTTAAATAATTAATAAGTTTTAAAAGGTTAGACTTAAGACCTTTTTTAATTTTATAATTAGAAAGTAGCTTATAAGATATTATTATTAGAGAGGTTTATTATTTCTTTAAGATATTCCTTAGTTAAGGAAATCTTTAAGGTTTAATATCTCTTAGAGATATCTCTTAATTAAAAGAAATAATAAAGAGTTAATATCTCTTATTAATATTTCCTAGTTAAGAGAAAAGAGGAGTTTAGAGGCTTTTAATAATATATAATACTTATAAGTATTAATTACTAAGATATTACTTTATATAAACTTAATAGGGTTAGCTATCTATATAATTAAGTACCTTTCTTAATTATAAGAGATATCCTTAGTTATAAAGAGATATAGCTAATTATTAAGGTTGTGCTACTAATTAATATAGTTTATATAATAAGTAAAAAAAATAAGTAAAAATTCTATAGATTTTAAAGGTTTTCTCCTTAAAGGTAATATTCCCCTTCTATAAGGGTTTATCGCATTTAGATATGCTTATCGCGTTTAAGTACGTTTAACGCGCTGAACGCGTTGGGCGCCCTTAGGCGGGATGACCGCGCTGAGCGTGTTCGGTATTACTTAGTATTAAGGTTAAGCTGCGATTTTAATAACCTATTTATTATAATATAGTATTAGACCTTAGGGTCTAGCCTAGCTACTATATTAGCTACCTAGATCTCCTCTAGTTATTAGTAAGGGCTCTCCGCCTTAATCCCCTTCTAGTAATTAATAAAACTCTAGTATAACTATCCTAGTTACTAGTAGGCTTATTTAAGCTAGGTTTATATACTAAGGGTCCTAGACCTTATATTAGCTATATTATTAGCTAACTAGTCCTTTATTACTACTTAAGTAATATCCTTCGCCTTATTACTATAATTAATAGAGAGATATAAGGTTTATTACTTTATTACTAATCCCTCTAAGTACCTAGTAGTAAATAGCACCTTTTTAAGGTCTAATATAATCTTATTTATTTTAAATTATATATTAAGGTTAAATATTGGGATAGGATAGGATAGACTTAGCTATATAACTTTTAGAAAACTCCCTTAGCGCACAGACCTATTACAAGGAGACTATAGAGTAGAGCGTAGAGGAGAGGAGCATAGTAGAGGAGAGGGGAGTATTATTATTATTATAATTAGTACCTTAATAACTATATACCTCGTTTTTTAGTAATTTCTTAGCGAATCTACGCCTAATTAAGATAATCTCTTTTAATTAGATCTGCGAATTATTCTATATATCTTTTAAGCCTACTCTTAATATTCTTACTTATTTATAAGTAGAGCTATATTATTTATTATCTTTCTAGTTCCTATTGGTTCTAGCCCTTTCTAATATAAACTAGTTAAAGTTAGTCTAGGTTCTACTCTTATACTTAAGTATAGGGAGGTGCTTTCCCTAAAGTTCTAACTAGTATTTCTTTGCTTTATTACTAATAACTACCTAGTAGGTATTAGGGTTACTTATTAGGGTTAATAGTTAGCTAGCTTTTAAAGCCTTAAGATATTCCTATTTATACTTTAGTTAACCCTTCTTTTCTTTCTCTTTAATAAGTTAATCTAATTTAGCCTCTATTAATTAACTACTTAGTTCTCTACTAGTACTCTTATTACTATTCTACTTAATAGATATCTTATCCTAGGTTTAGCTATTTAGCTACTCCTATTTAATAGGGGATCTTAAAAGTAATACTATATTTATCTCCTTAATAAACTTATAAGTAGGTATTATATTATTATATATTATATTACTCTAATAATTTATACCCTTATTAATATAAGTAAGAGAGAAGAATATATATTAGAAATAGGTATAATATAGAGTAATAGAGTTAGTATAGTTAAGTATAGCTAAGGTTAAATATTCTTTTCTAGCCCTCTAGTCTACTAAGTAAGGGCTAGAAGGCTTATCTAGGGGTTACCTAGTACCTCCCTATAGCTTCTTACTCCTACGGACTTCCCTAACTTAGCCCGCTAAGCCCTTTTCCCTGCGACATTATCCTGGCTTGTGACACCTCGCTCGCTAACGGAGATCGTGGTGTTCTTCACATCGAGAAGGCCAATTACTGGAAGTTTTACAAGTTGACTATTATCAACGGCCCGTATGGCGTGTACCTCCGTGATGGCTCCAACAATTACTTCGAGCGCATCGTTACCCACGACAACTACGAGACCGGCTTCCAAATGCAGGGCTCGTTGAGCAACAACCAGGTCAGCTACCTCGACTCCTACCGCAACCGCGACCCCCGCAAGAACGGCGAGAGTGCGGACGGCTTTGCCTGCAAGGAAGGCTCCGGCACTGGTAACTTTCTCAAATGTGCTCGTCTTTGGGAGAATGTCGACGACGGTCTCGACCTCTGGTAAGTTTCTTCCTATGTACGATACTCGAGACAGATACTGACCACCTTGGAACAGGGAATTTAAGTCTCCCGTCACGATCATGGACACCATCTCATGGGGCAACGGCGTTAACCGCTGGGGCTTTAGCGACTTCCAGGGCGACGGCAACGGCTTCAAGTTGGGCGGCGGCAACGCGGCGGACATCGGCGCGGCCAACCACGTCATCACCAACTGCATCGCCTTCCAGAACGCCGCCAAGGGATTCACGGACAACAAGCAGCCCGGCAACTTTCAGTTCACGCGCAACACGGCCTGGAACAACAGCGAGGTCGGCTTCCAGACCATCACCACCAAGTCGACGCTCACCAACAACGTCGCCAGCGGCAACTCAAAGACCACGGCCAAGAGCGGCCAGACGTCCCTCGTCAGCGGCACCAGCAGCAGCGGCAACTCGTGGGACGGCAGCGCCACGTGGTCCGACTCAAGCTTCAAGAGCGTCGACGTGAGCCTGGTCAAGGGCGCCAGACAGGCCAACGGCAAGATTGCCGCGAGCAACTTTTTGATTCCCACCTCTGGCGCTGGCGTTGGCGCCACCACCACCTGGTCTTAGGCCTTTTCGGGTCGTAATAATGGTAAAGCATAATGCTTAAGATCTATTCTTCTGTATATAATTAGTTAGGCTGCCTTTGGGCGGGGTACATAAATTGACCGGTACATATTGCCTGTACAAAAGTTGGGTGTTGGACGTGATCGTGGGTGCTCGTACGAACAGCTGCTTAGTCAGTACATATTGGCTATTGGCTAAGAAAGTATTCCATCGGCAGGTATCTTGAACCCTGTCAGAGAGGGATGCCGAAGTCGAAAGCCGGTCACCTTTGCGATTCCGTCAACGGCATACCTGAAGCTTGATGTGTAAATAAGCTTTAAAACTTGACACGCAGTGCATAATGATGAGCAGAGCTGGAGCGCAACGGAGCATAGTGTCGAACTCAAATACAGACATGTTTACTCGACCAGAATCCATCTTCGCTACGGAAGGGATTCGATGAAGCGCAGTGATGACGCCAGTTGAAGCCAGCCGGCAACGGCCAAGGATAAGGGCGGTTCTGGAATCCGGAGGACCAGCAGCAAGAGAAAAAAAAAAAAAAGAAAAAAATCGGCGCGGCAAAACTTGCCCGCCCGGACCCTCGGAATTTCTCGTCGGCAACGTCCATATCGATGGATTTTTCTGGCACCGTCGAAGCCACTCAATCCTAATCAGAGCAGCTCTGCTTCGCGCTGACCGCCGACAGCCCGCTCGTCCGCGTTTCCTGCGTCGCGTGCGATCGTACCCCCGAATCCTATTAACCTTACACAAACAACTTGCGCAACAAAAGCCAAGAGATTAAAACCTCAAGATGGTGAGTCTCCGAGCCACCCACCCCTCCACTCCCGCATGCGCCACCGCAGGCCACCACCCCCGATGCCGCGCTTCACCACGCTGCTCTCCCTGCCGAAACCAAAGCTGACATTAGCGGTTCTCTCATCACCAGGCCTACCGTCTCGTAACCCAAGTCCTCTTCGTCGGCACGCGCATCATCGGGCGCTCCTTCGCCGCCGCCTACAAGCAAGCCCAGGCCTCGTCCGAATACGCGCGCGCGCAGGCCAAGAACGGCAACGGCGGCGCCGCGGCCAAGTCCAACGGCGCCTCGGGCATGACGCTGGACGAGGCGTGCAAGATCCTGGACGTCGAGGCCCCCAAGGACGGCGCCACCAACGCGGGCGAGGTCATGGAGCGCTTCAAGAAGCTGTTCGACGCCAACGATCCCCAGAAGGGCGGAAGCTTCTACCTGCAGAGCAAGGTGCTGCGCGCAAGAGAGAGGTTGGAAAAGGAGATTGGGCCGCTTGTGGAGAAGCAGGAGGTCGAGAACGAGGTGAAGGAGGGGTTCAAGCCCAAGATTTACAAGGACCGGTGAGAGAGGGCCGCACACGCTATTGTTTCTTCTGGTCCGAGGTTTTAGAGGCGTGGAGATCATGTGAGCCGATAGCACCTGCGAAAACCGACTCGATATCGACGGGCCCGAGCTGGATGCAAAGAGAGGGATGGAGGCTGAGAGGACTCTGCGGAGTTGCTCGACAGGCCTCGGGTAAACAACTGTGTTGGGAAAACTTCACTCGACTCCGCATGGCATGGCGTTATTTTGGGCAGGGTGGATTTGGCGCGGCACCGCCAGCATTGACATGGTTAGACGATAAAAAGGTCGCGCAAGTGTGTTAATATTGTACTCTACGAAGATGGTGAAGAGATGGGCCTACGAGAGGTCAATAGAGAATGCAGCCGTTGTGTTCCACTCGAAACACGAAGTTGCTGAAATATATGAGCTTAGTTGGGCAAGTTCAGCAGTGCTTTGCTGTGCTCTGAACGTTGCTCCTTCGCTCGGGGTCTCATGCTCATTTCAACCAGCTACTTGATCAAAATCAGAGGAACGTCGCTTGTAGCAATGGCATTCTTGACCTTCGAGCCAAAGCAACGCAAAGACCTTCAAGAGCTTGCAAGCTTGGTTCCTAAGCCGATCCTCGGACAAGCGCCTCATTAAAATCTCAATCCCCCGCAAAACATTCAAAAATATCATTGCCCAGAGGCGGATTCGAACCGCCGTCAACACGGATCAGCTGTGTAACTAGACCACAACGTATCATCCTAACCAACTAGACGATCTGGGCGAATGCGAGCTCTTCCTGTGGAAGCGATGTGAGGCCCGCAGGCAAATGGGTCTATGGATTCTCAGGCTAGCTGTGGTGGGGTCGGTGCGGCGTCTCCTGCATGGAAGTTTCCTGTTGTGAATGTAGTTTGGTATCCGCAACTGCAGTGAATTGTTCACGTTGATATCCTCAATCGACATGTGGCTCGGGATGCGTCGCGGGCGATGAAAATGTTTCAGGGTTGCTTATTTTGAGTGGTCCATCTAAGTCCTTTCGCTCTGCTGAGTCTTTCGTACTTGAGCAGGCTGGTACAGAGCTAATACTCAATTTTGTAGTTGACTCCTAATGTTGTCAAACCTTCCGCCCACATCTGCCAGCCGTTGAGGTGACATTATGAGCTTTGGTGAAGAAACTAAAAACTGCTCTTTCAAAGGATGCAACTCTAGTTATACGCCTCAACCCTCTCGACGGCAATCTTGTTAAGACCAGGCCAGTTCTTCTTTCCCCAAGTGAACCAGAAGCTCACTGCACCAATAACAACGACAACATAGACCGGTCCAGCATAATTCATCTCGGTCCCGGTGACGGGGATAGTCTGGGGGAACGGGAGCCAAATGCTCAAGTACATGGACCACAGCAGCGCATAGATGTTGATCGGCGTGCCCCAGCCCTTCGGTAACGACCAGCCTCCGTACTGAACCTCGTACTGCGGGCCATGGCCGATGCGGCCCGTTATCCTGGCGTGCAGCATGCAGGAGATGGCGATGATGTAGGAGCTGTACAGCCCCAAAGATGAAAGCGCCGTAAAGGCTGAGAAGATCGTTGCCGTGGCATTATTCCCGACCGTGAAGAGCGAGAGCAGGGTGACGATGCAGGGCAACCAGACCGATCTGACGGGAACTCTGTACTTCGGGTGGATCCTGGCAAAATAGCGCGGCAGTCCGCCATCTCTGGCCCAGGCCCAAGTGATGCGGGATACCGAGGCCAGAGAAGCAGCGACGACGCAGAAGGTGATGATGAGGAGACCGCAGACCATCGCCGTTCCCGCAGCGGGTCCCACAGCGTTGAAGAGGAGTGGGATGATGGGGTAGTCCGACGACAGGACATCGTCAGGCTCGCCCATGGCGAACAAGATGGCCATGATGATACCATATGACATGATCCCGTTGAGAATAATGGTCCAAATCATGGCCCTCGGCACGGCCTGCTTCGCCTTCCTCACCTCCTCAGCCATGTGTACGACGCCGTCGAAGCCAATGAAGCCCCAAGCCGGGACCAACATGCCGATGTTCCATGACACAAAGTCGTTCGTCCAGCCGGAACTGACCGTTCGTTCAAAAAAGACGAAATCGGCGCTGGCGCGAGGGGCAAGGGTCAAGAGCACAGCGACTAGGATGAGCCACAGGACGACGTGCAGGACACCGGCCAGGAGCTCCATCCACGGGATCGTCCGGAAAGCGTACATGTTGATCAGCCCACACAAAACGAGCTGTGCGATAATGACCATTGTCAAGTGCCAGGGCTGGAAGCTGTAGCTCGGGTAGTTCGTGACTACCAGGCCCATGATGATGTTTGCCTCCGATGCGGCTGAGCCTGCGAGAGCTGCCACCCAGCTGAACCATGTCACCCACCCCTGCATCCACTAAGAGAAGGAATTCCTTGTTAGCTGAGGACGATTTATACATAAAAGTCATTGCCGTCATACCGTGATGAATCGCCTGTGCTTCTCAGGCGCAAGGAAGTGAGTCCAATGATACTGAGCGCCGGCAATCGGTTGAATGGTTGCGAGCTCTGCCATAGACAACGCCTGAGCCATGGCTCCCACTACAACCAAGATGATGCCCCAAGCAAGTGTCTGAGGACCGCCGTTATAGAACGTAGCTCCCATGTCCATGGCCATAACTTCCCACGATGACATGAAGATCAAGGCAAAGGCCAGGAGTTGCCAGAACGAGAAGAGTCGCTATATCCAACCAAGTTAGTTGCTTTCCTGACAAACTTGTCTCTTTGAGATGGTTGCTAAGACTCACTCTGAGCGTCGAGCCAACATTGTCAACTTGCAAACCCTGGCCCTCGTCGGCTTGCTGGCTTGCCGTCTTCTCCGATGAACTTGTGGTGTTTACCGCGGCGTAGTCGCCCTTTGGGTGCTGCATCTCGACGGATTCGGCAAGCGCCATGTTTTCGTTTTACCGGCACTCGACACGAGCTACGTTTTTTGAAGAATGCAAATTCTGCAGGAAGGAAATCTTGGATTCGAAACATTGGAGAGAGGGGGGGAACTGCGGTGTAAAAAGTCTCGGGCACCTCTGGGTAACACGACAGGGTATGATAAGCCAAGGAGGACTAACCGATCTGGCCTGGAAGCTAAGATGCACCTCCCTTCGCGCCATTCCGACTATAGCTGCTCGGTACGTCGTGCGATGCGACCCTGAGACATCGGAGGCTCCAGTGATGGCCGGGTATCTGGAGGGTCCTATTGGTGTGATCAACATTCTGCTGCGCGGGAAATCGCGAGATGTCGATAAAACTTTTTGAGACCCCCAGCCATCTTGGTGAATCCCCAATCGCCGCTAGCAGGGGCACTCGTTTTTCGCCACGATACCGTGATTCGATGCGGTTCGGGAGGGTGGGGGAGAAACCGTGTTGTTTCGGGGAGTCTTTGAGAAAAGAGACCCTTGCATTGTAAGTCCGAGGCTACGAATGGCGTTTCTTATTCAGCGTTTCTAGTGCGAACAAGGGGAGCCAAGACTGCAGATGATTAAGTGGTAGTCTAATGAAGCTGTACACAAGGCGTGATGACTATTCAGAATCCAAAGTAATTGTTCTCGACGGAAATAAAAACAGAGCATGCCCATCTACTTGGCCGGCTTCTTGGTCTTCAAGATTTGAGTTGCTGACTTCTTTCGATTGATGTCGGACACAAAAGATAGGTTGTACTGAGTTTGTGATTGCTCTGAACATTATGAGTTCCTCTTCTCAGGTGAGTCTGCGTGATGGAAATTGATAAGGATTATGGAAGAGGAGTTTTGGGCTTGCTTGGCTCTTGCTGAATGCTGATCAGAAGGTAGGCAGCTTTCAACATACGCGAGCCGTTGCGAATAGATCGATTAGAGGCAGATGAGTTGTTGTGAGTGGAGGCGCATTTCCGGAAGGATGTAGTTTCGGATGGGGTATGAGAGTCCTGCCGCTTCTAGTCTCACACAATCTGTGAGACAGCCACAAAGTGTCAAAAGTGGCCAAGAGCGCACGAGTTCATGATTTTACAACGTTATTTGAATGTTTATGTCTAAAACTTTGAGTGTTTATTTATGGCCTCCAAACAATTTTTTGCTAAAGCTTTCAGGTGCAAGATGTCGTGGACATGCTTTTCCAAGTCATTGCGGTCGTCTTATATTTTAGAGCGGCCCATTTTCGTAGTATTATCGTGCATGTTCTCGACGAGTCATATCTTTCTCGACTGTGCACATCAGTCGACTAGTTGCCATCGTTGCGGCGGGGGATGTAAGACTGAATGTCGGAAACGCAGACATTCGACGCGTTGGTAGCGAGCTCCTTGCACTCAGTGTCGGTGTACAGCTCGACTATTGGCGGTGAACACGGGTCAGTAATCCAATCCGGCAATACCGGGTCCGTCCAGGATCACTCACAGTAGAAGATTGGCGTCAGACCGCTGGCAGAAAATCTCTTGTAGGTTGTGTTGTCGAGGCCAATGGGGATGAGATGGCATGAGTCGATGTAGTCCGTAGGAATGGCGAGAGATTGGCCGCCTGCGGTCTGAAGAGGCGTGCCGGTGCAGTCTGCGTTGGGGTCGTAGAACATCTTGATGTCGCCCATGATCGGGGTGGCGCTGGCGGTCGCAGCCAGCGCCAGAAGGCCAGAAGCGAAAGTTGCGAGCTGCATCTTGGTTATCGATTAGATTGGGATGTTGAGAGAGACTTTGCTGGCGAATTTGTGCTGTTGACGGACGGGCTCGACCAGCCTTTTTAAAGGCCTGTAGTGTGAGGTCACGCCTCTGGGGACGCTGGTTGTTATTGTGGAACCCAGTCAGAATACGAGGGCAGTGGGGAATACTTGGCATGATTCCCCTTGGCACGACAATATATATAGGGATATTAACTCTTGGAAACAAAGGACTTCTTGCTTCCGATTGGCAGATGAATCAACACAATCTGCGTTACTTTGGTTGTCCCCCGCTGGTTCCGGGTGACGGTAGGGCGTAGACCGTCCAGCGCAACATTGAGCTATTATGCACCTAGTGGTGAACAGGGAGAACTTTGAGCTTGTTGCAATCGGCTATGACGACAACTACAGAGCAAGGGCCTGCAGAGGCGGACGTCGAATCTTTGCCAAATTTTTGAACTATTGCAGAATCATAAATGACCGCTTCATTTCTAGGTAGGAATGCATTGTGTTTCCCTCGTTGATGATCATTGGCAGAGCCTGAATTTAGGAATTTTTCATGAACTCACGTTTTCCTGTGGCCTATACAGTTGAAGCGAAGAGTCTAGGAACGACAACAATAGCATGGTCAGACTCTCAGCATAGGTTGCAGAGACACCGGTGAGTGTTACTCAGTATGAAGAAGCCTGTGATTCTATGGGATGAGAGTAGAGCTCCAACGCAAGAAAAAAGGTATCAGATTGCCTGAGTGCCATCACGACTGTATGCCGTCTTCGTCCCATGAGCGTCCGCTGGAGATGCACTTTGTTCAGGTAACCTCTATCGCGACTTTCCATCTGTCAGTTCTCCATAGAAATTAGCAGCTGCTCGACCGCCGGCTTGGCTTCACTTTTTACGGGTCGGAGGGAAGACATGTCCTTTTCCTCTTTCAGATGATGCCAATGGTCCGAGATCACTTGGCACTGACATAAGCTGCTGACAGGGAGAACTTTGCTTCTCGTATCTAAAATATTGCACTAGAGCCAAGCTTCTTGACTGCAACGTACGATGACGGGAAATTGCGGACACTGTGGGGAGGCGGCGTTGCTAAAGGAGTTGCAATCGCAGAGACATACCAAGCACCATGAGAGTGTCGATCTCACCAGAAGCGTTTTGACCAGAGATCATCTTTGCTGACAAAGGTTGTCAAAATGGTGAATGGGGGCAGCAAGAATTCCGGAAGTCGACCTCGATTCTGGGCGACATGCTTCAGTTGCCCTCGATCAAGTGCGAGAAACTATGTCAGGTCGTCAAGAGATCCATTGGCTTGAATAACTCGAATGATATAGACGTATCCATCTACATTTCCTTGTGCAGGAATCTTACAAGTGATAGTGGAAATCCAGCTCCCGATCACCAGTCTTGACCTTCCGCTTGTCCTCGATCTCTCGGTTGGCGATTTTTCTCTTCATGTTGTTAAGGTGGCGGATGTACAGCCACTTGAAAATGATCAGCAATTGAGACACGCCTAACGCACCCACCGAGAAGGCATTGCCTAACAAGTACGGCGCTGTGCGGTAGATCTGTCCTGCCACGATACCCGCAGTGTTACCAATAGCCTGTTGCATACCAATCGCCGTGGCACGACGGTAGTGAGGGGCCATGTTGACATTGAGCCACGTCAAATTCAGACCAGGGCCGTTGTAAACCGCTACAGCACACAAGAAGGTACCGAAGAACTTGACGCCGTTGCTCGTGGGGCACATGATGAGGATGTAGCCGACGATGCCAGGAATATTCGCCAAGAGAACGAACGGTCCGCGTATACACAAGCGATCCGAAAGAAAGGCGACGCAGAGGAATGCGATGCCGCCGAAGATGTAGACCGGGATGCTAAGGTACTGGGCCTCGATGCTAGTGTAGCCCATGCTGACGATGATTGAAGGCAGGAAAGTGCTGAAGCCAAAAAGGAGGATGTCTTGGCAGAATTGAATGAGACCACTGTTGCATGTTGTTAGCAGGAGGGGAGGCTATGCCGAAACGTTTCGGGAGCGTTCTCGTACCTGAGATACAGCTTCGGGTCCATCGCTGCGATTTTGATTTCCTCCCAACTGAACTCCTCGCTACCCATGTACTGGGCTCGCTGCGCTGCGCGAACCTTCATCATCCGCTTCTCTTCCGGGGTCAAAAAGTACGCCTGGCCAGGATCGTTCGGCAGCCCGAACCAGATGATGGGTGCGATGAGGATACTGAAGATTCCCTCGATGATGAACACCCATCTCCAGCCTGCATAACCACCAATGCCATCCATCTTCAGCATGGAGTACGCAAGCAAACCGCCAAACGCGCCGGCGATAGCCGAGCAGACGAACAAGTACGATACTCTCTTCGCTTGCTCCTCTCGCTTGTAGACCATCGTCAGATAGAGGTTCAGCGTTGGGAAGAGTCCACTTTCACAGCAGCCTAAGATAAGTCGCACGGCGTACAGGCCTCCAACGTTGGTGATGAAGCCCGAGAAGATGGTAGTCAAGGACCACACAATGCACAAGCCCGTGAGTAAAGCCCGCGGGGTCAGCTTCTTCATCAGGATCGTCCAGGGAGGCTCGAAGACGACGTAGGTCGCGTAGAAGATGGAGATCGCTGTCGAGAACTCCTGTGTCGAGGCGTTGATGTCTTCAGGCATGCCGGCGACTTTGACGTTGCCAATGTTGGTTCGGTCGAGGAAGCAGGTAAGGTAGACCAACCTGTGTGAAGTCAGCAAAGTCCGTGATGATTGGGAGTGGTAGACAAATGACCGGCGTCTTACATGATAATAGGAACGAAAGCTGCGTCAAGCTTGAAGAGAAGCTTCTTTTCCGCCGCGGGATCAATGGACTCGAGCGCTGAGGTGCCGACGTTGGACTCGACACGGTCGACATCGCTTCCATAGACCTTCTCCGCGGAGTCTGTGACACCGCCGGAGGCATCGACGGTCTTTGAAATCGTCGTCATCGTAGACTCCGTCTCCTGTGAGAATACGACTTGAAAGGCGACCTTCTGTGAGAGATCTACACTGGCAATTGACGGGAATGACAACTTCAATTAAGAGTAGCAGGCCGAAATAGCGTTGACCTCGCTTCCACCAAGGAACTCCTACATGATTTCAGGTTGGATCGTCGGGGAAGGTGACTTTATCTTCATACCAACAGTGCTATGTAGCGGAGATAGACATGACGGATAACGTTGCAGTAATTTTAGCCGAGCCCCGTTCCCACGCACGGGTAGACGGATGCTTGGTATCGTATGGTGACATGGAGGAGGGGATTTTGCGGAGAGCGTTCTTAGCCTGATGCTGAGCGAGCCGTGTTAATTATTAGACGGCAGTCTCTCTCTTGGGAAAATCGGAGGTCCACACCGACACCCCTGATGTGCGGGGGAATCCCTCCCCACGTCGTGGCCTGTGATAAGGTAGCGCTGATAGCCGCGTCCCCGCTGCCCGGCTTCGGAGTGGCTCCCCTATCATCCTTCGAGCGGCGGTTACATTGGCGAGTAACTGATGGAAAGGGTCCTCCTGACTTCGGGGTTTGTTTGGTGGTCTTGAGCGTCCTTTTGTGCTTGCAAGGGATAGAATGCCGCGGAAAACAGGGCAAGATTGGCATTCTATGGCTTGTCTCTTTTCATCTTTTCACACCCATCCAATTGCTGGCTTATTCCAGCCACCGGACATGATGTCAGGGTGACAAAGCCGGACGCAGTGTCCGAGATCTCGGAGTTCGACCCCTATCCTTTTCGCCTGAGGCTTCAGCTCGCTCAATGAATCCTGCAGTAGGTGACTTCCAGACCCCTGAAAAGTGGTCAGAATTTGATCACCATCAACGATAAGGTGTACCTGCAAGAGCATGTTCGCGAGAGATGCGGACGGCGACAAAGATATGATCAATCGCCATTAAACATCCATTCTATCATCGGCTTGAGTCATGCCAGCCGCCTGCGTCCACTGTGAGAAATCGAAACTTACATCCATGACCGGATCGGCGAACCCTTCCTCCCAAAGACCAAAGTCCATCACCGTGCTGACGCTCTCGTCGTAGAAAGGCTCGTCCAAAGAGCTGTTGTCGACGACGGGGAATGTGACCCGCTCTCCTGTGATGCTTTGACCCAGGGGATATCGCATGGCTGAAAGATTGCCTTGCCCATCTCCCGCACTGACTGGAAGCATTGTCACATTTGGTGGAATAAGTCCGGCGGGCAGCAGCGATTCGGTCGGCGAGAAATTCGTTGGGAATGGCGCCGGCTCAAGTTGAGCATTGGTTTCGGACATGACGGCCGAACGCAAGTTGGCTAGAAGTTCGTATCGGGCACCCATGTAACTATTCCCACGTTCACCCATGCCTCGCAGGAGATCAAGCCCAGCGTTCATGGCCAGGCTTTTGGATGAGTTGGTGGGGAATGCGACGCAAGCCATGGCGAGCACTATCGACGCCGAGAATACGTGCTCCCCGTCCATATAGCCGTACGTCGCTGCGAACCGTACATCAGACATGACTATCGTATTATCGGGAAGAAGGTTGAAGGGTCTTACCAACGAGATCTCTCTGCGCCGCAACGGTCATCATATTGATAGTGTCCTGAGCAGCACCAATACACATGTCAACGACTCTCACCGTTGTTTGTGACAATCCTTCTTTCCAGTCTCGTCCCTTTTCGCTGTGGTCATTAGTTGTCCGAATTCTCTGCAAGCGCTTTTGCACTACATGAAAGAGGAGTGGCCTTGCAGTCATGTTGATACACTGATAGTAGTGGGCAAACGTGCTCACGCTCTCGCGACTGATGCTGAGCCGAGCTGGGTCGAAGCGCAAGTCATCTGGCAAGTCCTGGTTCCACTTAGAGAGGCCCAAGACGATGCCTTGCACGGAAGCCATTAACCGTTTACCAGACTTCGGTGCCGTCTTACTCGTCTTGCGATAGATGGTATTGTAGATTTCGCCGAGTATTCGGGAGAGTTCGGTGTAATGCCTGAGAATCACCGCAGGACAGTAATCTGACTCTCTGGGTAGTCTCGATGGCAGGTCCACACCGATATCCTCGTCTTGGATTGTGATTGGGTTCCTTGACTTGACCGATAGGATGCGGTCTAAGCTGTAGACCGACCACCAATCTCGTCGCCTGTGCTCGCGTTTCTCGTCGTCAATTGACCCTGGTTCGTGCCTGGGCCTTGCAGACATGTAGGCGCCGAGCTGTAGCCAACTTCATGGTGAAGTCCCAGCGAGATGGCCATACGCAGAGCCATTCCGATATACAAGAACGCAGCATCGCGGCGGTTCATGTTCTGCATGAAATAATCGATGAGCGCCAGAGTCTCGACACACAAAATCGACCCCTCTTCATGCGTATCGGAAGCAGACTGAGCGCATTTGTAAAGTAGTCGAACCCAGGAGGCCCTCTAAAATCAATGCACTGATTGACGGAGTAGAGCTGGCAAAACGCTAAGATGATCAGAACCTTTGCATAAGAGACGCAGGCTTCTTTGTCAGATGGTTCTGGTGGCCCTCGATATGCCTCTACTAACAGCTGATCGAACTTCTCCCTCGGATCAGTTGAGGAGAAGATTGTGCCGATGTACGTGTATTGTGCAGCAAACAGGCGCCGGGCAATGTCGATCGGCGGCAGACGTACACGGCTTCGAGCCTTTTCGCGCCGTGGAGGTAGGGCGCTCGGTTCGAAGAAGTTTGGATTTGCGTCCAGGCTCCCGTCATCGCCGTAGAAGCCAGAAAGCTGTCTTACGCTCCGTAAAAAGTTGTCGGAAGATCCGGGACATTTGAAACCTACGGGCCGTCAATGACATGACAAAGAGCAGACATGGAGATGATGCCTACTTGTGGACGGTTTGTGGACGCTGAGCTGATTGAAAGGTTCAAGTAAAGGATGGGTATCTTCGAAGTCCTCGTTATTCTCTTCTGTCGAGGTCTGATGAGGCCTCGCACTGGAGGCTGTCTGTAGTTGAGCATTTAGAGACTAGTGAAGATCTGGTTGTGATGTGAGATTTAAAAGTCAGATGTGGCGACGCCTGAACTATTGACCTACTATCGTAAGCTTTCGCCTTGGCTTCTATTTCTCTGAGAAAGCTACCCAAATAGTTAGTTACTTTGACCAATAATTGCAGTCGCCTGAGACCTCACGACTCTGTTATAGTGATTGTCCTCGTTCCTTCGTATGTGCAGTTCAAGCCACTGCCACAGCACCTTCAGCACGTTGGCTTTTCTTTTGAGCAAGACGAGCGTCGTTGTCGGCAATTAAGGCAACTAAGACCATATCATGAGAAGAGGAGCCTTGGCACATCGATAATCATGTTGGCGCTCACGCTACTGGCCTAGTGTTTGCGTTATCACCGGATTGAGTTGGAGATGCAGAAATTGTCGCCATGTTGACGATACGTATTGACGATGCCTGGTCTTTCACGTTGCAATTGCAGAAGTGGGGACGGCCTCTCCCATGACAAGCGGGATGTCACACCTTAGCTGCGAGCGGGTCTGCCGTGTTCTTGAAGATGGATTCTTTAACACATAGAAATCCTTGCTACCTGGGATTAGCGCGGGGAAGATACCATCCTTAGTGTCACGAGCCAGGATAATATCGTAGGGAAAAGGGCTTAGCGGGCTAAGTAGGGAAGTCCATAGGAGTTAGAAGATATAGGGAGGTATTAGGTAACTATTAGATAAGCCCCCTAGACCTTACTTAATAAACTAGAGGGCTAGAGAAGAATATATAACCTTAGCTATATCTAATTATACTAACTCTATTACTTTATATTATACTTATTTATAATATATTCTTCTCTTATACTTATATTAATAGGGGTATAGACTATTAGAGTAGTATAATATATAATAATATAATACCTACTTATAGGTTTACTAAGGAGATAAATATAATATTACTTTTAAGATCCCCTATTAAATAAGAGTAATTAAATAGCTAAACTTAGGATAAAATACCTATTAAATAAAATAGTAATAAGAATACTAATAGAGAACTAAGTAGTTAATTAATAGAGGTTAAATTAGATTAACTTATTAAAGAAGAAGAAAAGAAGGGTTAACTAAAGTATAAATAGGAATATCTTAAGGCTTTAAGAGCTAGCTAATTATTAACCCTAGTAAGTAACTCTAATACCTATTAAATAGTTATTAGTAATAAGGTAAAGAAGTACTAGTTAGAATATTAGGGGAAGTATCTCCTTATACTTAAGTATAAAAGGGGAACCTAGACTAATTTTAACTAGTTTATATTTAACCTTAATATATAATTTAAAATAAATAAAATTATATTAGACCTTAAAAAGGTGCTATTTACTACTAGGTACTTAGAGGGACTAGTAGTAAAGTAATAAACCTTATACCTCTCTATAAACTATAATAATAAAGTAAAAGATATTACCTAAGTAGTAATAAAGGACTAGTTAGCTAATAATATAGCTAATATAAGGTCTAAGACCCTTAGTATATAAACCTAGCTTAAATAAGCCTACTAGTAACTAGGATAGTTATACTAGAGTTTTATTAATTACTAGAAGGGGATTAAGGCGGAGAGCTCTTACTAATAACTAGAGGAGATCTAGGTAGCTAATATAGTAGCTAGGCTAAACCCTAAGCTCTAGTATTATATTATAGCAAATAGGTTATTAAAATTATAGCTTAATCTTAATACTAAGGCTAGAAATAATAAACTTATAGTTAATATATAGATATATAAGGCACTAGTGCGAGGGGTTAGACCTAAGTTTATTTAATATAAGGTCGCTATAATACTATTTTATTTAAGCTAAAGAGGAAAAAGGAGAAGTTTTCCTCTCTAGTAGAGATTTCGCTAGTTTATAGGGAATAACTAAGTAAGCCCTAGGTAGGCCTTAGGTAGCTCCTTAAGGTAGTAAACCTAGGTAGAAGCCTAGGTAGGCTTAACCTAGGTATAGCTTATAATATTATCCCCCCTCCTAGCTAGCTTAACCCTAGGCATAAGCCGGGTTATTATTATTATTTATAACTAGTCTATATAGGGCTTTATACTTATTTACTATAGTAGTCTCTATAATAGCCTCTATAGGCTCCTAGGTAGGCTCTATATACCCCTCCTACTTAACTAGGACCTCGTATCTCTACCCTCGCCTAGCTACCTTCTATCGCGCTATATATATCTCCTCTATATATTACTTAAATCTGCTATTATTAATTATAATTAGTAGTAGCTAGGGGTCTATCCTTATCTATATAGGTAAGGGGTCCTCTAGTACCCTCTAGAGGAGGTCTATATAGAACCTTAGGTAGATATTACTAGGTATATCTAACTAATAATATATAAGCTTAGGACTCTAACTATAGTATATTTATAATATAATTATAATAGCTTCTTACTAGGGTAAGGGCTCTTATAGTTAGCTATTAAAAGCTAGACCTTATTACCTACCTAGTACTCCTCTATAGGTATCCTATACTAGTTTATATTCTCCTCGCTATATTACTAGGTAGCTATAATACTTATTTAGATAAAGTCTACTACCTCCTATAGTCTTATTATTAGGAGGGTAGCTACTATATCCCTAGAGGGGACTTCCTTTATTATATTATCTACTATAAGTATAGGGTTAGTATAGTACTTATATTCTAAGAAGAATAGCAAGAGCCTAGTTATACTACTAACCTTATTATAAAGTATTAGCTAGGTAATAGGTAGGAGCTACCCCTAGTTATCCTATACCTAGGTTATAAATATATATAGGATAGCTTATATCTCCTAGTTCTATCTCTTAATACTACTATTAGTCTATAAGTAGTAAGTAGTACTTAATAGCCTCCTTATACTAGTAAGGTAGTAGAATTTAGCTTAGAAGTAGCTTACTTAGTTAGACCCTTAATTACTAATAATATTATATAGGAACCTATAGAACTAGAAGTAAGAGGTAAGGAACTAGTAGGTATAAGCTTCTACCTCTATAATACCTATCTCCTCTAGTATTACTAACTTACCTAGCCTATTTATTATAACCTTAGCTAGTATTATCCTTTATAGGTAGTAAGTTTATAATAAAGTCTATTAAGAGGTCTAAGTATAACTAGGTAGGTACTAGTAGGGGCTTAAGAAAGCCCCTCTTAGCTTACCTCTAGATATATATCCCTCTATAGATATTATAGTTCCTTATAAATCTCTATACTATCTATAATTATCCTAGCTAATAGAACTACTAGCTTACTATTTCTAGTATACTATTATAGCCTAGGTAGGTAGTTATACTTAAGTTATAGCTCTATTAGATAATCTTTATATAGAGCTCCCCTAGTAAGTTATCCTTATTCTCCTTACTAAGTACTTATAGGCTCCCCCTAAATATTAGCCTCCTCTAACTATTAATATTATACTTACTAATTTAAACCTTAGCTTTTATATCTAGTAGGAAGCTCTAAAGCTAGTAGGTAACTATATAGTATATAGCCTTATATATTATATCCTTTCTTATAGTTTCTAGCTATAGTACCTATAGTTTAGGGTTACTATTAAAGATTATAGTATCTAGGATATTAGTATAGCCCTTCTAACTTCTCCTTACTAGGGGGCTAACTATAGGGTCCTTATAGGGGTAGGTATAGTCTAGTATTAGCTATAAGACCCTCCCCTACTTCTACTTATTATCCTACCCTTATAATATATCCTATTCCCTCTAAGAGAGGGCGTTAGGGGCTACTACTTCCCTATTAGGGCGGTATTTAATAGTAAAATTATACTAGGATAGCTCCTCTACTTACTAGCTCTAGCGCTTTATAAGGTGCTACTTTTTTATAAAGTATTTAAGCCCCTAGTAATTAGTTAATACCTTAAAGGTAGTTATATTATATAGCTCCGCCCTCTATATATATAAGTAAGAAAGGATTACTAGGAGCTCCTTATTATAAATAGGGTAGTTATATTCTATAGGCGAGAGCTTCTAGGAGTAGAACGCTATAGGGCGCTAGGTACCCTCTAGATTAACTTATAAGAGCACCCCTCCTAGTATAAATCCTAAATAGTTAGTTTAAATAATAGTTTTATCCTCTAGACTAAACTAGTAGAGTACTAGCTAGGTATTAAAAAGCTACTTAAGATATAAGAAAGCTTATTCTTAATTATCTCCCTACTAGAATATTATATTCTTCCTAATAAGTAGTATAAGTAGTCTAATAATATCCCTATATTCTAATATAAATATATTATAATAGTTTATAAACCCTAGGAAGCTCTAGACCCCCTTTAGGGAGGTAGGGAGTAACTACTTAGTAATTACCTAGAGTTTCTTAGGGTTATAGGAGAGACCCTCTCCTATTATTATAATAAACCCTATATATTTAACCCTCTTAACTAAGAATTTATACTTCGCAGAGTTAAGGTTTAGGCTTATATTAGCTAGCTTCTAGAGGACCTCCTAGACCTTCTTCTTATAGTTTTCCCTCGTTCTATCTAAGTAAATTAATATATTATTTATATAAGTAGTAACGAAGTTATTAAGAAGGTCCTATAGGGTATTATTAATATATTACTAGAAGCTAGTAGGGGTGCTAATTAGGCTAAATAGGTAGACTACTTACTTAAATAACCTATACTAGGTATAGAATATAGTTCTCTCCTAGTACTCCTCTACTACCCTTAGCTTATAGAAAGCTATTACTATATCTAGCTTAATATACTACTTAGCTATACTTACTTAGTATAGCGTCTTAGAGATTAGTAAGAGAGGGTAGTAATCTTTCTATATAATTATATTAAGGGCCTTATAGTTAATATAGAAGCGAATCCCCTTACTAGGCTTCCTTATAAAGAGTACTAATACCCTAGTAAATAAGCTACTAGCCCTAATAAACCCCTTATCTAAGAGGTCTTATAGGGTCTTTTTTAATATTAGTAGCTCTTCTCTTAATATATTATAGAGGGGGCCCTAGGGGAGTAGTAGCTCCCTCCTATCTAGTCCTAGTATAAGGTTAATCTAATAGTTTACCCCTAGTTACCTAGGGGGTAATACGTAAGCCTTATTAGGGTTAAATAGGTTAGGAAACTCCCTTAAGACCTAGTCTAATAAATAGTATTATTAATCCTCCTTTAGTCTTAGGTTTAAGGCTTTCTTAATATTAGATAAGCTCATAGCTTATACTAGTACCTCTTTAGTACCCTCCTAGTACTTACCCCGTTATCTCGCTAGGTATTAGTAGATTATAGAGAACGAGGGTATATTAAGGAACCTTATAGCCCTTATTTCCTTTATAAGGGGAGTTTCTTCTTAATCCTTTAGGTATAGCTTAACTTATCCCCTCTTATAATATACTTAGTAGGCTATAGCGTTATAAATAACCTAGCTTTATTCTATCTAAGGGCGCCCTAAGAGGATATTAGGGTCTAGGCTATTAATTATATATATAAAGATACGCTAGGTATAGCTACTTATTTCTAGGTTAAATACTACTATACTTAGCGTATTACTTAGTAATAATCTACTAAGTATATACCCTCTTATAAGTTAGTATCTCTTCTTAATATATAGAAAGTAGAAGTATTAAGCTAGGGATAGGTTAATTATTATATAAGTATTACTCCTAGTATCTACTAGGGCGTAAGCTAGATATCCTCTATTAACTCTAACTTAAATAATAATAAGCTTATTATTAGCTAGTAGTTCCTATTTATATTCTTTCTAACTTAATATCTCCTCCTTAGTAAGCTCTAGGGCTTAATTTCACTCTAGAGTTAGTCTTTTCCTAACTCCTTATCTTCCTCTAAGGAGTTAGTTATTACTTAGTAGTTATTTATAACCTTATAATATACTATTTCTTCTTTTAAGGTCTTTATTTTTATAACCCTAAGTAGCTAATCCTCCTTATTAGGGTAGCGCTAGGTAATATAGCCTCTAGTTCTATAAGTATAATAGGTATAGGGGTCCCTCGTGCCCTTCTAAGGTTACTAGTATTATACTAGGGAAGTACCTAAGGAGGATCTAGAGTTTTAATAGTTATAGCGTCTTACTTCCTTAACTTATAAGATATATATTACTCTAGTTATATAGGTATCCCCCTTAGTATCCTTAGTAGTAGGTCTCTAATAGGTTACTAAGTAGTTATTAGTAGCTTTCTAGCGCTCTACTTTCTATATAATACTCTAGACCTTTAAAAGCTAGCTATTATAATTAGCTAGTAAGTTAATAATAATTAGCTAATCCCTTAGCCTAGGGGTAAGGGAGGCCTCTAGAAGTAAAATCTAGACTTAGCTAGGCTAGTTTATATTATTTATATTAGCTAGTATCTACTTAAATCTTAGTAAGAAGGTTACTAGGGATTTATTCTCTTTCTACTAGAGGGTTTATAATTAGGCTATAGCTTATAACTAGATATTTAAGTCCTTATATATCTAATCTAAGTAAGCTATAAAGTCCTTAGGGTTATATTTCCCCTTACCCCCCCTAGCTCTATAGAAAGTAGAGACTACTTACTAGGTTATAATATCTAAGTAAGAGTTAATAAAGTACTATACCTCTATATCTAGAGTATAGAACGCCCTATCTATAGCAATCTTATACCTTATTTATTATACTTAGGTAATATATTCCTTCTACTTACTTAAAAGCTTTAGGAGTAGGGGTAGTAGCTTCTAGTATATTATACTAGGTATTACTAATATCTTACTAGTAGTACTTATAGGGGTCTATATAGCTATATATTAGCTATTCCCCTACTTAACCTCCTATAACTATTACTAGAGGGACTCTATTACTACTACTAAATTAGCTTATAATAACTTATCTTAAGTTTTAGCTATATTACTATTAACTATCTTACTAACTAGTAGGGAGTAGCGCTTAACCTATTATTATTATTATAGTAATAAGCTTAAATATATAAGGGGTTAGACTTAAGTTTATTTAATATAAGGTTATTATAATACTATTTTATTTAAGCTAAAGAGGAAAAAGGGGAAGTTTTCCTCTCTAGTAGAGATTTCGCTAGTCTATAGGGAATAACTAGGTAGGCCCTAGGTAGGCCCTAGGTAGCTCCTTAAGGTAGTAAACCTAGGCAGAAGCCTAGGTAGGCTTAACCCGGGCGTAGCCTGTAACAACTAGTAAGAAACTAGGGGACTAATAATAAGAGATAATAATTAGAGGGCTAACCTACTAATCTAGAGGGACTAACTAAGGCCTTAAAAAGGTAAACTTACTTAGATTATAATAATACTAATACTTACTAGGAGGATACTAAGAACTAGTATACTAGGAAGGAGATTATTTACTATAATTATAAAAGAAAATGCTATATCATACTAAGGTACTTATATTATAAGAAGTATAGCTACTCCTATAATAAAGGGAAACCTTACTCTAGTAAATAACTAGAGGAGGCCTAGGTAGTAACCTATATAGTTTAATAGGATAGTAACTAGCTATATTGTATTAAAGTAATAATATAGGTCTAAGTTATAAGTAGCTAGAAGACTAGTAATACGCTTATTAATTATAGAGCTAATAAGAATATTATAGATTAGAGGATTATAACTAATACCTAACTAGAGGCTAATAAGTTAGAACCTATTAGGGGAATATAGGTATCTAAGGGACCTAACTATAATATATAGAAGTTAGTAACCTAAATAACTAATAATATAGGTATCTAATAGATAGCTTTATATAATTTTAGGATTAGTAATAGTAATAATTATAATATTATCCTAGGGATCCCTTAGTATATAGTAAAGTGCTCTAATCGTAATTAGAGGGAGTTAGGCTAGACCTTTTCCCTATATAAGAAAAGTATTCGCTTTATTATAACTAAGAAAGAGCTTAGATATATCAAAAATAAAGTAATAGTAATACTTATAAGAGTATTATAAGTTAATTAAATATTAAGTACTAGTTAACTAGAGGATATTAAGGAGCCTAAGATTAAAGAAATATTCCCTTAGAATACTAAGACTTTAAGAAGGTATTTAATACTAACCTAGTAGGAACTATACTAAAGTTTAGGATTACTAGGAGCTACCCTACTAATCTAGAGCCTAGGACTAAGCCCCTATTTAAATCTATATACTTACTAGCTAAGAAGGAGTTAGAGGAGTTTAGGGATTATATCTATAAAGCCTTATAAAAGGGGTAGATTTATTTATTAATAAGCTTAATAGGGGTACTAATCTCATTTATTCTAAAGAAAGGAAGTAAGTTAAGATTATATATAAATTACTAGGGATTTAACTAAGTAACTACTAAGAACTATACCCCTCTCCCTCTAATTAATAAAATCCTTAACTAATTATCCTAAGTAAAGTACTTTATAAAACTTAACCTTAAAGATATTTATTACTAGGTAAGGATTAGAGAGGGAGATAAGTAGAAGATAGTATTCTATATATAATATAGCTATTATAAATACTATATTATACTATTTAGGCTTATTAACATACTTACTACCTTCTAGATATTTATTAATAAGTTACTTTTAAGCCTATTTAAGATTATTTATATTATATATTTAGATAATATCTTAATATTTACTAATAATATAGACTCCTATATAGAGGTAATAAGATAGGTACTTACCTAGTTAGAAGCTAATAGCCTCTATATAAACCCTAATAAGTGCGAATTCTATAAAGAAGAGATTAACTTCCTTAGGTTTATAGTTTTAATAGATAGTATTACTATAGAATAAGAGAGGGTCTAAGTAATCGCTAAGTAGCTAGTGCTTATTATAATATAAGAGATTTAATAATTCCTAGGATTTATAGGTTTCTATTAGAGATTTATTAAGAATTACTTAAAGATCTTTAGCCCCCTTACTAACCGACTTACTAATATAGCTAAGGGGTAGCTAGTAATAACTAGGGAGGTATTAGTTACTTTTTATTAGCTCTACGCTTTATTTATAGAGGTACTTATTTTATATTACTTTAATTTTATACTCCTAATTTAAGTTAAAACTAATATATTAGACTTTATAATAGGGGTAATACTAAGCTAGCTAGAGGGAGATATATAGAAACTAGTAGCGTTTATATTATAGAAACTTAAGGGTGTATAACTATAGTATAGTATACTAGAGGTAAAGCTACTAGCTATTAGGGAGGTAGTAATAAGGTAGTAGCACTACTTGCTTTACTCCTAGCATTATATCTAATTTATAATAAACTACCTAGGTTATTAGTACCTCGCTAATAAGAAGATACTTAGTAGCTACTAGGCTTAGCTACTATAGGACCTATTAATATTTAACTTCGAAATTAAATATAGGCTAGGTTACTATAACCTAGCTAATAGCTTCTTATAGAGACCTAACTATACCCTAGGGGATATAGAGATTAATAAAACTAGGGACTCGCTCCTATAAGACTTTCTATAATATTTTAATAAAGCTATTATTTAGAGGGTAGGTACTAGGTAGTATTATAATACCTAGTAGTTAAATACGCCCCTAGAACAACTTATACCCTCGCTCTAGGAGTAGGTTAAGAAAGCTTAATAGAAAGATCTATTTTATATTAATAATAAATAGAAATAACGAGGGATAAAGTAATTACTAGATAACTCTAGTACTTTAAGATATTAAAAGGGCTTATATATCCCTAATAACTACTTACTTTAGAATAGAGTCCTTAGAGCGTTTTATTAAGTTCGGAATTACACCGCAGCCCCTTTGTAAAAAGACTATAATAAATTCACCTAGTTCGCAGGTATAATTTAGGAAACACTATATAGGTATTTTAACCTATACCCTCTAGTAGTTAAGGAAAATAATATAAGAACCCTATTAGAAAGGGCTAGAACCGATAGGAACTAGAAAGATAATAAATAACATAGCTCTACCTATAAATAGGTAAGAATATTAGGAGTAGGCTTAAAAGATATATAGAGTAATTTGCAGATCTAATTAAAAGAGATCGTCTCTATTAGGTGCTAATTCGCTAAGAAATTACTAAAGAACGAGGTATAGGGTTATTAAGGTACTCCTAGTAATAATAATAATACTCTCCTCCCCTCTACTACGCTCCTCTCCTCTACGATCTACTCTATAGTCTCCCTATAATAAGTCTATACGCTAAGGGAGTTTTCTAAAAGTTATATAGCTAAGTCTATCCTATCTTATTCTAATTATCCCCTTAAGACTCTTTATAATATTATAAAAGAGAGTCTTAAAAAATAAATAAAACTACTTTATAGAAATA
>JAVHLU010000151.1:0-86645 GCA_036785755.1 Colletotrichum ledebouriae
GTTTAGCCTTAATATAATTAATAAAACCCGCTCCTTTATTAACTACTCCGCTATATATAGAGAGTATATTATTAGTATAACCCTTAAGAGGGCTTACCTTAATACCCCTATAGGGGACTCTATAAGGCGCGATAGTATTAGAGCTAAGTAAGTAAACTTAATAGCGAAAGTTTAGTAGGTTATTACGCACCCTATAGAGTAGCCCTTCTTCGAGCAGGTCCTCTATATTACTAAGGTAGAGGTAGCCTAGGCAGCCTAGGCCTATTAGGGCTTAAACGTCGGTAAGTACGGCTTGCGCTAAATAGAGAGAGCGTTGCTAACGATAGATAGGGGAGATATCTTAGTATTATTATTATTATTATTACTACCTTTAGTAGTATTATTATCAAATTGGGATTTAATATATATAGGTAACTCTTTCTATTAAGTAATAAAGGTGTTTTCTAATATAATAACGTCTCTCGACTGTTACACCTTTTTATTATTAATATTATAGACCTTATAACTATTAGAGCTATAACTAATAATAGCTCCCTTTAAAGCTCTAGGGTTAAGCTTCTTTATTAACGGATTATAACTTTTATAGTAGTATAAACTACCCTATACCCTTATATTATTTATATTAGGCTTTCGTTTATTTTTTAGTTTATAGGGAGTTTTATATTAAATAGCCTTATGAGGGGTTCTATTATATAGATATATAGAAGAAATAACTACTTCACCCTATAGGCTTAAGGGTAGACTAGAGTTATATAAAATAGCCCTAGTTTTATTAATAATAGTGCGTATAATACGCTCTATTAATCCGTTTGGTTTATAGGTATAAGGAGGTCTAATTCTATAGATAATACTACTATTTATATATATATTTTAATACGTTTATTAGTGAATTCTAGTCTACTATCCGTATTGAATTCTCTTATACGCTTATTATTATTACTTTTATTAACTTTAGCCTTAAATTTATTAAAAGCTTTAGTATTAGACTTTGCAGTCTAATATCTTAATAGTTTTCCCTACGCAAAGCGGGAATATTTATTAATAAATATTATAAACCACCTATAGTGATTATAGGTTTTAGGACTTATAGGTCCACAAAGATCTGAGGCTATATAATCTAGATAATCTAGATCTTTATTATATGTTGATTTTCTATTAACCTTAGTAATAAACTTGCTCTTAAGGCAGGCTTTATAAGGTGGAAGATTTGTTATATTTATAGCCTTATTATTATTATTATTATTATTTATAAGGTTGTTATTTATTTCAGTATTATCTGAAGCATTTCTAAGATATTTATAGCTTATATAACCTAGACGGTTATGCCATAGTTTATATAGATCTTTGTTATTATTATTAGTTATAGATTGCGTATACAGTAGGTTATTATTATTATTATTATTATTATTATTATTATTATTATTATTCCTCTTTAAGGGGGCTTTATAACCCTGATTTAAGGGTATTTTAAAGAGATAGAAGTTATTAGACTTATAGCCCGTAGCTATAGTACGGTCATTATATATATTATATATAATAGGTTTCTGCTATATAATCGAGGCTATACCTATATTATCAAGTCGACTTTAACTAAGTAAATTAATACCTAGTTCAGGTATATAATAGACGTCTTTTAATATTATTTTATTATTCTTAGGGAAAATATTTAAATCTCCCCTTATAGTAGTAGTAAGCTGATTTGCTTTGCCCCACTTTATAGAGGTATTTATAGACTTTTTATTATATAAAAGAGTGTGATTTTTAACTATATGGATAGGAGCAGTAGTATCGATATAGAATATAGTATCAATTTGGTTATAACGCCTTGATCCTAAGTCCTTTTCCTTAGTTATAATACTCTATTGAATTAAAGTACCTAAGGTTATATTATTATAGGGATTATTATAGAATATATTTACGTTTTCAAACTCCTGATTTTCATCAGAGTCGTTAAGATCTATAGGATCTTCGTTTTAATTAACAGGTTGATCTATAGATATATAGGGGGTTATTAAAGTATTATTTTCTTCTTCTACTTCTTCTATAACCCTTAAGGTAGTTAGTTATATTAACTTTCCTAGTAGTAGTAGAGGTAGAAGGTTTTTTGTTTTTATTATTATTTTTATTATTATTTTTATTCCACTATGCTAGGGCCTTTTTATTGCAAAATAGCTATATATAGCTAAGAGCCTTATTATTCGGATCTATATTATTATTATCTATAGGCTTAGATAAGTCTATAGTTATATTTTTACTAATAAGTAGGGCCTTAGTACGTATAGACCAGACTTTATAGTTATTAGATCCAGATAGCTTAGGAAGCTATACTTTTAAATTAGACATTTTGATAACCTTAGGAGTATAATATGTAAGCTCCAATATAGTATTGATTTCACAATAAGATAAAAGTGATGTTATATGTTATATAGCTCAGTAGTATTAACTATAGCTTTATTATTATATATATATATAGTTAAAACCCAGAGGTTATAGGTTTAACTCGTTATTATTCCTCCTCTTTTATTACTCTTTTAGGGTCTTTAAGTAAATATTAAGTAGTAGTAGACCCTTTAATAGTTCGGATAACCGACGGTATATAGCCTATATTAGGCCTCGATCGTGAAGCAGTATAGATAAACTAAGACTTATATAGGCTTAGGGATAACTCGAAGATATAATCGAGGGGAGCAAGGTCGAATAGGTTTGCTATAATATCGTCCCGTTTTATAGTAATAGAGGTATTGATAGTAGTATAATTAAATTAATATAGGTTTTAAATAGCTTCTCATAGGAGGCTTCGATCTTTTAACTAGTAGACTAGTCTAGCTAGTATTTCTAGTTCGGCGTAGGAAGGTTATTATCGTAAGGAGGAGGTTGAATAGGCGAGAGGTTATTGAAAAGGTTTAAGCTAGGCTTATAACCTATAAGAATAGGTATATAGGTAGCAAAAGGGGCGGTAAAACAGCCTGAATAATAGATATTAATAGGCTAAGTAATATAGTAATAAAAGCTAATAAAGTTAAGTATAAGGAGGTATTTTCCTGGAATTAATTAATAGAGAAATCGTTAAATAATGATACTATTAATAATGATATTGTTAATATTATTTCTAAGTTATAAACCCTACCCTCACGAAGTGAGGGGTAAGATATTCTAAAACGTAACTATAAAGTAGTAGCTTATTAAGCAGAAATCGCGCTTAGATCATTAGGTAGTCCGTGCGCAATTTCTGTATATTTATAGCTATAAAGCTAAGGATTATAAATATATATATATATATAAGGTTATTGCTATTATTAGAATTTATATAGATTTTTAAAGTATTTATTCCATAAGGAAATACTTTTATAGTTATTATTTTATGTTTTATAGTTATTAAAGTATTATTAAAGAGATATTATATAGGTATTGAGCTATATATACTATAGTTATTTACTAAGGTTTATATAAACCTTATAAGATTATTATAGAACTTTTTAAGATATACCTTCAGTATTTTTACAGACCTATATTTATTTAGATTTAGAACTAATTAGCTTAAACCTTTAAAAGACTAATGAAATTTAAGCTTTTAATATATAGGGGTTAATAGTAATAAGAGAGAGCTTTTTTCTTAAGTAGGCCTAGCTTCCTAAAAGATAAAGATTAATCTTCCTAACAGAAGGCATTTAATACTATATATTTATTTAAATAGCTTTCATTACTATTATATATCAGAATCAAATCATTGATTATAAAACTATATAAAATAAAATATAAAATTAACTAACATATTAATATATAACTTTTTAAAATTTCTATTTATAGATCGTAGCGGAATTTATACTTAAAACTAGGTAATATAGATATTACCTGATTTAGCTGGATTTACTACTGCTTTTATGCATATATTACGCCCCTACTGCGCACGCTAAGGGGTCGATTTAATAAAAGTGTGTGGGTTTCTTTATAAGCCGCGTGCTACCTTACCTTAGGGCGTGATAGTTTACTAAAAATAATTAGGATTTAAGCTAAGTTATAGAGCTACTAGTTAGCTAAAAAAAAAAATATTCTAATTCTTTTAAGGGATTATACCTTATTAGGCCTAAATTTTAGCTTATATAAGAGGTACCTATTCTAGTTAGATTTATATATTATCCCCCCCCCCCTTACTTAATAGGTATTTCCCTTAATAGGGGTTAATTTTAGGGGTATGAATTATAAAAAGCTAGCTTTTTATTAACTAAGTATAGGAGTTAATTAGTAGCTAATTTAATAAATAATTAAGGAAGTTATTACTAATATAAGCGCGCGCCGCTATAATAAATCGATATACTAAAGGCGTTATTACTATAATAATAGTTAGTATTATTACTAAAGAGGACTTGTTGAGAAACGTCCTATAGGGCCACATTTATAGTTACTAAAGAGCTTATTCTATTATAATAAGAGTAGCTATAATATAGTCGTTTATAACTAAGGTCGGAGGAACGGCCCTCGGAAGAAGGTAGTTCTAGAGCCGCCTTCGGGTCACGTGCTACGCTAGGAATAGGTAATACTAAAGGTATTATAATATACCCCCCTAGACGTAGTAGTAGCTAGAAGAGCGCCTAACTACGCGGTATCCCTTAAAATACCTAAATATAAAGCGATATATCTATAAATAACCTACTAATAAGCCTATTTATAAAAGAAATAATAAAGTAAAGTTATTTATATTAGGTATAGGCGAAGTATAAATAGTCGCGGTTTTCTACCTTTATAACTATCGCTATTATTATTATAATACCCTTTATTTACTAACTCTTACTAATAGTAGTAAAAACCGCCGTCTCTTATTAGCTTAGGTAGGGTAGCTACTATTATATTAATTCTAAATAAAATAACCTAGCTACTCTCCTACCTTCTTAACTCTTCCCTATATATAATATAATAACTATATATATACCTAACTTTATACTAGTAACGACCTTATCGCGCGCGCGCGCGTATAACTATATCATATAACGATTTTTAAAGCTATTATAATATACTAATATATCTATAGATACCTCTTAAAAAGAATACTAGTCGGGCTATAGCCCTAAAGAAAGCGCGCGCTACTAAAAGTAAGAGTAAAGCTAGGGGTAGAGGGGTACGCCCTCCTCCCCTAGAGAGTAATAATAAGGTTATATATATATTATTCTTTCCCGTTATTAATAAATAATATACTAATATATTATATAGTAAGTAAAAAGAAGCGGAAGTAACCTACGGGGAGTAGCTCTAAGGGTAAGGGTTTATAGCCTAAGAAGCCCTAAGGTCGCCCCCCTAAGTAGTCTAAGAGGATAGCTCCTAGTAAGTTATAATCCCTTCGTTATTATAACTATATACTAGAACGTTACTAACCTCGTTATTATTATAGTTCCTAAGGAGATAGATAAGGAGGAGAGTGCTAGCGAGGGTAGTTTAGAGCCCCCTCCTAGCCCTCCTCCCCCTAGTAGAGGTATAGAGGCGGAGTAGGTACCCCTATTTAGTAAGTACTACTTTTAGTATATTTTAAGCGAGCTCTTAGGCTTATTAGATAGAAGGTACTCGCTTAGTATAGCGGGTAAGTATAACTACTATTATAAGGGTAAGGTACCTTATTAATAAATAAGCACCCCTATTACTATTATAGCCTACTAATATACTAAAACTAAGACTTTAGATAACCTAGCGGTTAGAAAGATAAGGTTCTATACGCACTTCGTTTCTATAACTAACTTCTAATACGACCTATAGACCCTTACTTATTAGAGAGCTACGCTTTATAAGGCTATTACTACTTAGAAGGAGGATATTATAGTAATAAAGAAGGGTAGTAATAATAAGGGTTCGGGTAGGACTCCTAATATAATAGGCGGTTCTAGTATATATAGTATTATTACTCCCTCGCCCGCCCTAGTTCTATTTAGAATACTAGCAGTCGGCGCGGGTACGCCCGCTCCTTATCCGCCTATTAGTAACGTAGCTACTATAATACGCTACGTAGTTAATAATCTTATTAGCTCGTATTTACTAGAGGTATTACTACCCTTATATAATATCCTAATAAACTAGTATAAGCGAATCCTCTGAGGTTAGGCGGTAGGAAATTAGTATTTTAGGGCGCCCTTTAGGGTAAGTTACGTTCTTTTACTCTTATAGGAGCGACTTTAAGCTCCCTAGCTAATAGGCTATAAATTAATTAAAAATTAGGCGCTACTAGCCCTCCTATACTTATCTAGAGCGTCCCTCGTTTATTATAATTATTCTTTATATATCCTTTAGATTAAGGAGCGAATAGAATTTCTTAAATTTCTTATAGTTAAGAACCTTTATAAGACTATTAGCTAGTATATTATTCATTAGTATATATACTACGCTAAA
The DNA here is from genome assembly GCA_036785755.1 of Colletotrichum ledebouriae. Lineage (NCBI taxonomy): Eukaryota > Fungi > Ascomycota > Sordariomycetes > Glomerellales > Glomerellaceae > Colletotrichum > Colletotrichum ledebouriae. The sequence goes on from JAVHLU010000151.1 coordinate 6,370, forward strand.
CGATCCTCTAGCGTGTTCTTATTATAGCTATATATTCTAAATATTAACGTGCTATAGCTTAGTTAAGATCTATTCCTTTTCGCCTACTATAAGACGAATTATCTATTAGTTATTATAGTAAATCTTCTAGATATTACTAAGTTTAAGAGCGATATCCCTAAATAGCCTCTAAAGAGCGATTATCTCCTTAGTAATATATTCGAGGCTTAGAAGCTCCGCTTCTATTATTAACGTTATAACTATAGCCTATTAAGTAGCCTTCTATTAAATTAGCCCTCTAAAGAGCGAGATTATATACCCTTAAGACGACTTCTACGTCTCCTTATTATCTACGAACGAAGTATTACTTATAATTAGTAATACCTACCTACCCCCCGAGTTACTAAAGTATATCGCGAGGTAGTAAGTATAATATAGGTACTATATAACCTAGTTAGTAGTAGCGTAGTAATAAGGAGCGGGGTTCGTTAGGGATCTTAAGAGTAGGGAATATATAAAAGCGACGTCGGGTTAAATTATAATAGTAGTATAGAGTATAGAGCTAATCTTCTCTTAAAAACTCTTTACCTCTAATAGCGTTATTATTATTTTACTCTTTAGAAGTAGTAGGTTTAGAAGGGGGGTTACTAGCGCTCTTAAATCGAGTAAATTAAACTTCTTTATAACCTACTTAATATATTAGTCGTAGGAGAGGTATACCTTTTATATAGCTTAGTTATAGATAACCCTAATTCCGAGATAGTACTTAACTAGGCCTTATTCCTTTAACTTATATACCTCCTTTAGGCTAGTAATTACCCTTTATACTACCTCTTTATAGTTCCTATAAAATAGGATAAGGAAGTTATCTATATAAAAGATAATAAGAACCTTCTTATTAGTTAACTAAAAGAAGTATAGGTCTTCGCTTATAAGCTTAAGGCCTAGGTTCTAAAGGGTTAAGGAGAACTCCTTATACTAGAGTAGTAGCGTATCCCTTAGCCTATAGAGCGCGTAGCGTAGTTTAATATACTTTCTAGGCTACTTAAAGCTATCTAGTAGCTTATAAATAATAAGGTCTTCATTTAGGTCCCGGGAGGCGTTTAGGAACGCATTAATAATATTAAACTATTCGACTTTAAGGTCGAATTATATAGTAATTATTATTACTACCCTAAAGGTATAAGTAGCGAGGGTTGCTATATAAGTCTATTTAAGGGGCGACTTCTCTTACTAATCGCCCCGAACGCAGATCCTTGCTTTATATTAATCGAGGATATTATCCTTATTAAATTTATAGGTAAATACCTACTTTAGAGGGATCGGTCTCTTTATTATTATCCCTTAATTAATAACGCGCTATATATCTATCTACTATAATTTACTTATCTTAACCTTAGCTACTTCTTTAAAGCGAGTTCGGAGCGCCTATAGGAGGTTTAAAAGTTCTTTCTATAAGCGAGGTAGCTTAGTAAGATTATTAGTAATAAGACGTTTATAGATTATTATAGTTACGCGAGCGGGCTTCGCGCTATAAATAGTAGTATAAATATAGCTATAGAGCATATAGTACCCTATACTAGCTTCTAAGAAGGCCTTCTACTAATTAGGCATAAAAGTCTTAAAGAAGCTAGATACCTACTCCCGCTCTATATAGTACTATAGTAAAAACTAGTAACTAGAGCGGGGTTCGTTCTCTATTATTCCTAGTTATAGGTTACTAGGCGGTAGATTACGTAGTTATTAGCTTTAACGAATTTAGCTATAGTCCTCCCGCATAAAAGTCTTAAAGAAGCTAGATACTTACTCCCGCTCTATATAGTGCTATAGTAAAAACTAGTAACTAGAGCGGGGTTCGTTCTCTATTATTCCTAGTCGTAGGTTACTAGGTAGTAGATTGCGTAGTCGTTAGCTTTAATAAATTTAGCTATAGTCCTCCTAGTTATATACCTAGTTAGACCCCCGTTTAGTATTAGCCCTCTCCTTACTACCCTAGTATAGCTATACTAGTAGATTTAAGGGCTTACTATCCGAAGGTTCGTTTTTATTACGCTTACTTACTTTAGAAACGTCTTATAAAGCAGGGAGAGGTTTAACTATAATATAATCCTTAATCCGTTCCCCTTTAGAATTAACTTCTCTAATAGCTTTATCTACGTAGTTCGTTTCTAATATATATATTATATCTACTACTCTACTTATTAGAGCTAGGCTTTTATCTAGCTTTAGTATAGAATTAGGGGATAATAGCTACCCCCCCTTCTAGCTTACCTATCCCTTTAGAAGTTTTAGGATTCTTCTGCTTAGAAACTTAGTTATAAGAACGAGGGTTAGTATAGGTAACTATTCTTTAGCTATAAGTATTAATATAGCTTTATCCTTATCTATAACGCCTAAGATCTAAAGTTTAAAGTTAATATGCGATATAGGTTCCTTAATCTTATTTATTATATTACGGATAGCGTCTTCTAGGATAGCCTCTTTTACCTCATTCTTTATATAGAAAGTCTATTTATTAAACGTCACGTTCTATATAATAATAACTAATTATAACGCAGGGATCTAGATCCTATATAGGTTATAGGCGTTTAGTATATATCCTACTAGGTATCTAATATATCCCCGTAGTACTACCTTAAAGTCTCTCTTATTAATTCCTCTCTCTCGTTCCCTCTTAAGGGGGTATATATAGTAGCTATAGGTATATATATATCCCTAGTAAGGGCGAAGGTTATAGGTTAGGGTCGCTCCGTTATTAGGCTACTACTAGTAAAAGTACTAGCAGAACTACTCCTCTTCAATCTATAGTAGTAAACGCTAGCTATAGTATTTAAGTAGGCTTATATTATAAAATATCGTTATAATTAGTACTATCTTAGCCTATAGTTCTATAAGTAAGCTAGCCGCGGCGAGTATTTTAATCGTTCGAGTAATAACTTCCTAACTAGCCCGCTCCCCTCTACTATTTAGTTCCTTTATATATAGAGGGGTTATTTTAACCTCTATTCCTTCCGTATAGGTCTATTCCTTATATCCTATATAGCTTATAAGCGAGATTACTAACCTCTCGACGTCTTATCTAATCTTATAAATAGAAAGTCCCTTTTATTAAAATACCTATCGCTTAAAGGTATATAGAGTAAGTATAACGCTATTATAGGTCTTATTAACGCGTAGAAATATAAAGATCCGGCTAGTATACTTATCCTTAATAATAAGGAGCTATTAGTTCTAGTTAAAGCCTTTGGGGTAGTTAAAGAGATCCTATATAATTCTATAATAAGGGCGTATTACTTTATCTTCTAATATTTATCTTAAAATTACCTATTTAGTATATATAACTACGTAGTATTAGCACTATAGGCGCATTAGGCCTTTAATCCTTACCCCCTGAGTAGTATAGATAAGCTACTTAAGAGCTTTAGGGCTAAGGTAGCTACTTTAGAGGTACTAAAGTATTATATCGTCGCTTTAGTCTAGTAATAGTGCGAAAGAGGTCTACTTATATATTATAAGCATATAGTTTATATTATTAATAATAGTATTAATACTTCGGGGGATCTACTTAGGAATAGGGTATAAGGAATAAGGCTTATATTTAAGGAAGGCGAGGTTCGCCTTCCTAATAAGTTTCTTAACTACTATATTCTTCTTATATATTCTAAAGCGAAGAGTATAGTTATACCCTAAATACTAGATACCTATCTTCTAAAATAGTGCTTTAGAGACTATATTAATATAAAAGTTCTCTATATATCCTACGTTATAGAGTATAAGGTCCTCTATATTTATACCTTTTAAGCTATTAAGAGTATTCTTAATAATCTGCATACCCTTAGTAATAATTAGGTATAAAGCCGTTCTAGAATTAACCTATTCTCTATTATAATACCTAATTAAGGAGGGGATAAGTAGGGACTTATTATTTACTAGGTATATCCCTCTATAGTTATCTAGGACTATAGACTTATATAGTATATAGGGTCCTAAGTAGGGGGTTATAAAGATACTTAGGTATTCTTTATTTAAGTTAACTATATTATCCCTAACCTCGTTTATAAGGGCTATATAGAAAGTAACTATTATTATATTAATAGGGTAGCTCGGGGCTATATTAGATTTCTTAGATAAACCCTTATTACCCCCTTTATTATTTTAGTAGTTCTTACCCTTATAGGGAATAGTATATAACTAGCCCCTATGAGCGAATTTAGCGCGAAGGTTAGCGAAGCGTAGGTTACTATTTAACTAGTTATAGATCTAAGCTGCTTATATATCTATTACTAATACGTAGGGGCCCTTCTAGTAACGTCTAGTTAGAGCAGCTTCTAAGCGATTATAATTAACGCTTAGCTATTAATAACTCGACCTATATAAGCACTATTTACTACTAGATAAGTTACTTATTATAGGAACGTTTAATAAGTCGGCCTTATCTATATAGCTAGCTAGTATTATAAAGACCCTAGCGCTTTATCCTTATAATCTCAAGTAGAGTACGTCCTTATATAAGAGGTCCTTAAATATATTAATATATTAGCTTATATTAGAAATAGGGGTCCCTGCTTATTCCTATTTAAGTATATTTATAATCTCTATGTTAGCCTAAGTAGGTATAAAGCGATAACTTACTACTTAAAGAAAAGTTTTTAAAGCGAGGGTACTACTCGCTTTAAGAAGCTTAAGCTAAGTAGTATAAAGGTAGACGCCCCTAAAGTCCTTAATCTATATATTAGGATTAACGCTCCTATTTACCTTTTTAAGGACCTAAGTATACTCCTCTCGAATAGTAATAAGGATATTAGCCTCGCTTAGAGCGTAGTAACGCTTAAGATTAATAATAAGGCTATAAAGGGTTATATCCCCTTTAGCGAGAAGTTCTATATATATAGGTATAATAATATTATAAGTAATAGTCTCTATAACTAGATAGTTAATACGCTTAAACTCTTAATCCTCGTAGGTTTACTTAGACTCCTATATAGCGAGCGAATAAAAGTGCTCTAGGTACTATTCCTATATACCTATAGTATTCTTATTAATTATAACCGGGGCAGTTAGAGGCTAAAGGGGTTATAGTTTATTTATTATCTATATCCTAGAGGCGGCGTTAGTAGTAGCCTCTTCTAGAGCCTCCTAGTTAAGTAGAGCGATATATTAATTATAGGTGCTCTTCTCTTATAGGTACTAGGTATTAGTATCCTAGTTTCGCTTAGCGATATATATATCGAGGGTTAAGGTTTCTAACGAGGTTTTACCTAGGTATAAAGGTCCCTTAGGGTCGTCTAGGTTAATATACTTCTAGACTCTAGTAGCTTAGGCTTCGGCTTAGATTATTATATACTAAGTAGCGAAGTCCCTATATATAGTTAAGTAGTATAATACTATTATAGTAGTAGTAGAAGATATCGTGGTTTAAGGTCGTTTTAAAATAGAGGGTTTATAGTAGTAGAGGATAGTATATAATAAGGAGGAAAGAATAGGAGAGAGGAAGTTTTAATAAGTACTTTTAGTAGTAAAAGCTCGTTTTAAAATAGTAGTTAGGGGTCTAGTTAGAGCTAGGCTTATAACTATTAAGAAACGTCCTATAGGGCTATATTTATAGTTACTAAAGAGCTTATTCTATTATAATAAGAGTAGCTATAACGTAGTCGTTTATAACTAAGGTTAGAGGAATAGCCCTCGGAAGAAGGTAGTTCCGGAGCCGCCTTCAGGTCACGTGCCGCGCTAGGAACGGGCGATGCTGAAGGTATTACGATAGGACTTTTAGGCTAATAATAAGAGGGTTAATAGGTATACCCTTCCTAGGAAGTATACTTATAATATATAGTATAACTTCCTATAAGTTACTATAGCTATTACAAGGGATTTCCTTAATAGTATTAATATCGAGTTTTAAGAGTTATTCTACCTTATAAAAGTAGAGTTCTCCTTACTTATAGACTAGCTATATAAAAGGGACCTCGTTATTAATACTAAGTTCTAAACTACTAAATAGAAAGTATTAATCTTCTTATATATTATTAGGTAGTTAGTAATATAACGGAATATTACCTCTTAATTTAAAGTATCTTAGAATATAGTATTAAAGATATTTTAGATTATACTAGAGGCAATATATATTATATATTAATACTTTATAAAGCTACTTAATCCGTTATATATCTTAGAGAAGGTTAAATATAATAAAGAGAGGGCTTAGTTTAATAAGTATATTAGAGCGATAGATAGGGCGTTTATCCCTACTTATATCCCTATAGATAATTAGTAATAATTCTTTAATTAGAAGGGGTAATTAGCTTAAAACGTATTTATAATAATAAAGTTTAACCTTACTTTTATATATATACTTATAGGTATAGAGGGCTTTATTAATAACTTAATCCTACTTAACTATATATTAGCCTAGTTTTTTAAGATACTAGATAAGAGGTATTATCTTACTAATATAAGCTTCTAATAGAACCTTAAGGGTATAATAATATTATTTAATAACGAGAGGTATTACTTAAAAAGATTATAATAAGGGGATATTATAACTATAGAGTAGGAAGGAGTTATTTAACTTATATTATATAAGGCTAAAGATAATAATAGAGAGGGCATTTAGAGTATTAAAGAGGGTATTTATAATCCTTTAAAATAGCTTACTAGAGTATAACTTTACTATATAAATCCGGATTATTTATATAATAACTAAGCTATATAACTTTATTAAAATTATAAAGAGGGAGCGGAAGAAGGTAGAGGATAAACCTAATAATATTCATATTAAAAGAATCCTTAAAATTATATAGGTAAGAATAGATAAGTTAGAAAATAAAAAAAAGGACTTAGATCTATATTTTTAGTTATTAATTTAGTACTAAGAGTAATAATCAAAGAGGTTAAAAGAGGAGGAGTAGTTAATAGAATTAGTTATTAAGTAATTAGTATTAGAAGTAGTAAGGCTATAATTACTATTATTCTACTACTTTTAAGGATTCTACTACTTACTTTTAAATACTACTTTATTCTAATAAGACTAATAAGACTTTTTTTTAGCGCTAAAGTTAGGGTTTAATAAGCCCCCTTAAAATCTAAGCATTCTTATTAAATTAAAAATATTTAAGGTTTCCTAGCCCCTCTTAGTCTTTCTAATTACTTTAGGTTAACTTATCTCTATTACTAGCCTTATTAGCCTCCTCCCCCTCCTCCTCCTCCTCCTCTAAGTTTAATATATTATTACTATTATTAAACCTACCCCTATACCTCCTACTACTTATAATACTATTATTTTATAAGTATAGGAGCTTTAATCTCTTTAGTAATATATTAAATATTAAGGCTTAAATAGGGTTATATTTAAAATAGCTTACTACTTTTAAAATACCCTTATCCCTAAGCTAATAACTAAATAGGGTATTATAAGCTATAATTATACTTATAATCGCCTCCTCGCTCATTAGGTAAGTCAGGTAAGCTATTCCTTCTTAAATTATAGCTATAACCTCGTTATAGAGCGTCTTCTTTACTTACTATAAAGTAGCTTATTTATTAATTAATTAATGCAAGGGTATTAGTAAGCAGCGCTAAACGTGCGCCGAACCCTCGCGGAACCCTGGCACGCACACCTTAAAAGGGGCTCCTATACTATTAGGGAAGAAGCTAAGTTATACTTAATATACTACTATATACCTATTATTGCGCAAGGTCGTTATTCTTCCCTGGTCTAGGCCTTTAGCTATCTATACCCTTATAATTAACTACTTCTAAAGATATTAAGGGTATTATTAGCTAAGCCTAGGCTTAAAGAGGTATTATCTAGATTAAAGTTAGCTACCCTCTACTTATAAGGCTATAGAATTAGGTGAACTAATATATTATTATTATTATTATTAACTAGCTAAGTACTTAACTCTCTAACCTCTATAATACTATTACTAGTTTATCTCGTGCTAACCTAGATCCTATTATATAGGCTTTAGATATATAGTATCCTATAGATCTAGAGGTTAGTATAGGTTTTATTCTTTATATACTAATTATCCTATACTAACTCTATTATAAAAATTTAACTAGTCTTATTATTATATAAAGAGCTTAACTTATTAACGAGGTTAATATAAGGAATAATAGCGGGTGCAGGGTATAGAGCTACGCTATTAGCAAAACGTTAGCGAATTAGTAGTAAATATATATACCCTTAAGAAAACTCTATAAGCTAGAGACTTAGAAGGTTAAGTAATAGTTTAATATAACTATATATACCTACGTTTTAGTATTCTAGCCTTTCCTAGTTTAGGCTTATAGCTATACTCTTATAACTCTATTACTTCTACCTCGACTTAAGAAACTAGTACTAGTTAGAATATCTAAAATAAACTAGTAATAGTATACTAACGAATTAGTAATAGAGTTTAATTATAATAAACTCTAAGCTAGGTATATAGAATATAACTAATAGGGTCTTAGCTAATATAATATAGGTTACTCGCTAAGCCCTAAGATATAAGGAATATAGCGCGGATACTATAATAAGGGGATAGATAACCCTAGTAATAATATAGTAAGAGAGGTAACCCCGAGGGGGCAGGCCTAGTCTTAGATAGCGCTAGAGTAAGTAGACCTACCCTTACTTAGTAAATAAATAGTAAGTAGTAGCTAATAAGGTACCCTGCTTAAGACCCCCTAAGAAGCTAGTATCTTAGGTATCCTTACCTACGTAATAGGACTACTATAGAAATAGTAGGAGAGTCTTATAGAGTAGATATATCTATAATAATAGTAGTATAAGGAATAAACTACTACCCTAGTATAGGAACTTACTAACCGCTTAGTAACGAGGTACCTATAGAGAGAATATAAGAAACCCCCTATATATAACTACTATACTATAAGTAAGGACTTTACTATAAACTAAGTTAGTAACTAGATCTAGGTAGTTAAAGATAGATACTAACTACGCGCTAGTAGTATGCTAGAGTAATAGATCTAATAAGCGCTTATAAAAATAAGCTTATCCCTATAGACCTAGTAGTAATATTATAGGGCTAGGCTAGAAGGAGACCTAGCTTAGGCTAACTTTATAGCGTTTATTCGCTAATAATATATTAACCTAGAGCTTTAAGAGCGGAGGTATTATAAAAAGCTAGATATAATAAGGTAAAAGGAGATATAGTTACTAATATAGTTCTTTATTAAATAGTTAGTAATATATTAGAACTTAAGTATAGTTAGTATAGAAGATAGTAAGGCTAAGGCTTATATACTATACTTCTAACTAGCCCCCTTTTTATATAAGGAGCTTAAACGTTAGAAGGTTAAAATATAGAGACTAAGGGATATAGCTATAGAAATAGAATACCTATAGGAGATATATTATTAATAAGGTAGTAAGACCCTATAGAGAAAACGTAGGAAGTAATATATAAGTAAAGAGCATATACTAAGGGTCCCCCTTATAGCGAGAGTAAGCTAAAAAGGGGGCTAGTAAAGCTCTAGCTATAGAACTATATAAGGTTCCTAGAGCTTAATACCTTACTAACTAGTTAGTAGTATATCGTAGGGATCTAATAGGGGCTAGCTTATATTTAGCCCTAATATATAACTTATAATATCTAACCCCTTAGTATACTTTAGCTATAAGAAGAAAGGGTATAAGAGGGCAGACTACTTAGATAAATAATAAAGCATAAATAAAATACTAGTTAGATACTAAGCGTTTACTAAGAAGATAAGGGTTAATATAATCTAATTTATAAGGGAGGTTAAGGAACTTAACTTATTAGAAATTGAATAGGCTAGGGGATTATACTAATAACCCCTATATTTATATTAAAACTAGATACCTTCCTAAGGGGAGATATTATAAAGGGATAGGTAATCGTTCTCTAGAATATTACTAAATAAGAAGTAATAATAGATATAGATTCCTATTCCAAAGTTAATATTATTAGTAGTTAACTAATAAAGTCTTTATAACTATAACCTATAGTAGCGCGCGCTCCTATATTAGAGGGGTTTAATAAGTCCTCTATAATAAGCTAGAATATATATTAGTTAACCTTCTTACTTATTAACTTAAGGGGATAACTAAGGAAGATATAATAACTCTTCGCTAAGGCTCCCCGCCCTAAAGGAGTAGGGGATCTCCTCTTATTATAATACTCTATAGGAAGGGAGGGTATTATAATTAATACCTAGATAAATACCTAGGGATATAAGCGCCTTAGTATCGCTAAGCTATTAGTATTTATATAGGAGGTTATTAAGAATAGCTAGAGGGCTTATATTATATATATATTAGGGAATATTACCCCCTATAAGCTACTAATAGAGGACCTAGGTAGAGCGAATACTTTAGAGGGTAAAGTAGAATTACTACTAGAGCTACTTAGCGAATAAGTAATATTTAACGAGTAATTAGTAAAAGAATACCTAGCCCTAGAGGGTATAGAATATACTATTAACTTAGTTAAAGAGAAGAAACCTCTATATAAGCTTATTTACCTACTAAATAAATACTAGCTAGAGGAGCTCTACTAATATATTACTAATAACTAAGTAATAGGGCGGATTTAACCCTTAACGAGCGAGGTAAGCACCCCTATTCTCTTTATACCTAAGAAGGACAGATCCTTATACCTTTATATAGATTATTAAGGCCTTAATAAGGTAATACTAAAGAACTAATATCTACTCCCCCTTATTAGTAAGCTATTAGATAGGCTTTAGGGAGTAAAATAGATCTTAAAGATTAACTTTTAAGATATATACTATTATATCTATATTAAGCTAGAATACTATTAAAAGACGGCTTTTAGGACTTATTATAAGTACTTTAAATATACTATTATACTATTTAGACTTATAAATACCCTAGTAACGTTCTAGGTATATGTTTACTAAGCGCTCGCTAAGCTACTTAATACTTATTATATTACTTATATAGATAATATTATAATCTACTCCGAGATAAGAGAGTAGTATATAAAGGACTTTTACTAAGTACTCTATAGGCTTTACTAGTAGGCGCTATATATTAAGCTTAGTAAGTATAAGTTTTACTAATAATAAGTAGAGTTCCTAGGGTATATTATTATACCTAAAGGTATATTAATAGACTAAACCTATATCTAAGCTATTACTAAGTAGAAGCCGCCTAAGACGTATAGGGAAATCTAAGTCTTCCTAGGATTTTATAATTTCTACTATAAGTTTATTATAGGCTATTTAGGTATTATAGCCCCTATAATATCCCTACTAAAGGGTAGTAAGAATAGTAAGAAGGGAAGCGGATTTTACTAGCTAAAAGAGGCTTAATAAGCTTTTAGATAGCTCTAAGCTACCTTCTACTTAGTAACTATTCTCTAATATTAGAACCTAACCTATAAAATAAGGGTTAAGATAGATACTTTTATAAAGGCTATATCTAGTATCCTATTATAGTATATTAATAGCTAGTAATAACTAGTTACTTATTATTTATAGAAGCTTAGCGATACTAAGTAGTATTAGGGAGTAGGCTAATAGGAGCTTCTTATTATAGTTAAAAGCCTAGACTACTAGGCTTACTAACTTTAAGGTATATTAAAGAAGTTTATAATCCTAACGGATTACTAGGTGTAAAAGGGGGTTATTAGTATAATAGCAAAAGACCTTTAGGGAAGGCTCGCTAGATAGGTATATAAACTCTTAGCGTTTAACTTTAACCTAGAGTATAGGTTAGGGGTTATAAACTTAGTAGATAGGCTATCTAGGAGGCTAGACTATATAAAGGGGGAGGTAAAATATAATAATATACTCCTAATCCTAGTAAGGAAGCTAGGGTTTATTAATAACTTACTAATAGACCTCTAGATAAGTATTATTACTTTATAAGGTAATATAAAAACCTTAAAAGTATTTATTAATATTATAAGGGCTAGTATAAAATAACGCCCCTTTTAAATAGATAGCTCTAGGGGTAGAGACGCCTTAGTCTCTAGTTAGTATAGCGCTCTATAGTATATTAATACTATTATAACTATAGTAGCTATAATAACTTAACGCTAAAGAGTAAGGGAAGACGCAGAGAACGCTTAGCGAGAGGTTATTAACCTAGAGGACTCGCTCGGAGCTAGGGTTATTATAGTATAGTAATATATCCCACGCTAAGTTATAAGGGAGCTTATAATAAGTAAAATAATATATAGTTAGTAACCCTCTAAAGTAATAGAAAGTCTTATCTATAGACTATAGGCTAATAACTTATACTACTAGACCTAATTAAAGAGGGTATATAGACCGGCTAGCGATTATAGGGGCTATATAATTAATAGCTATAGAACCTTATTTTATAAGAGAAGGTTAGAGATATTATAGGAGAGGTCCCTAAGACTTAAAATCCTTTACTAATACTATAATAACCGTAGGGCGGGTTATATAGGGGTAAATAAGACTACTAAGTTAATCTCGAGGAAGTTCTATTAGCTAAACTTAGCTATAGATATATATAATTATATTATAGGGTGCTATATATACTAAGAGATCTGCGTTCCGAGGTATAAGCCCTATAGAAAGTTATACCTACTACCCCTACTAGCGCACCCGTTTTAGGAAATTAGTATAGACTTTATTACTAGATTACTACTAAGCTATTAGTATAAAGGTAGGGAGTATGACGTAGTTCTCGTTATTATATACTAGATAACTAAGTTCGCTATATTTATCCTAATAATAAAGCAGCTAATAGCCGCCGAGTTAGTATAGATTATCTATAAATAGGTTAAGTACTATTTTAATACCCTAGAGGGTATTATTAGTAACTAAAATAAGCTCTTTACTAGCTAATTTTAAGAGGAATTTATAAGAGAGAGGGTTATTAAATACTACCTCTCTACTATATATTACCTCTAGACCGACGGGTAGTTTAAAAGGATATACTAGATATTAGAAAAGTACTTATAAGTATATACTAGCGACTCGCTATAAGAATAAGCTATCTAATTACCCGAGGCTAAGTTTATATATAATAATAATCGCTATAGTACTACTAGCTGCTTGCTAATAGAGGCCTTATATAGCTACTACCCGCATTATATAGAATATATAACCCCTGCGAATAAGGTTATAATATAGGGTATAAGGGAGTAAATTAAAAATATTTCAAGGCTTTATAAGAGAGCCTAGGAATAATAGTAGAAAGCTATTAAAGTATAAGCTAAGTATTATAACGCGAGGTATAAAGAGTAGACCTATTATTAGGGATAAGTCGTTAGGCTATTAATAAAGAACTTCTAGTTTAAGAATAAAAAACTAGTACCTAGGTTTATATAAGTAGCTATTATAGAACTAGTTAGTATATAAGTATATAGAGTTTATTTACTACTATAGTACTAAAGGATATATAATATATTCTTAGTTACCTTACTAGAGCTATAGGATAATTACTAAGTAAGTAATAAGGGCTTACTTATATACCTAGAGCTTAAGGATAAGCTAGAGGAATAGGAGGTAGACGAGATTATTATATAGCAAGATATTAGTAATAATATATAATACTTAGTTAAATAAGTAAGATAGCTTATAGAATATAATATATAGGAGCCTATAGAGAACTTAGTAAACGCACAAGAGGCTATTTATAAGTTTAATAGATAATATAAGAGGGCTTATAAGAAATACGATAACTAGTCGCTAAAACTACTATAATAAGTTAGTAATTATAAACTACGAGATTATAAAATAGAACTTAAATTAGAAGTAAAATATTAATTAAATTAAGTAGCGAATTATTACTAATATTATAGTAAAAAGGGGTATTATTCTATAAAAAGGGAAAAGAGCTAACTATCTAATTAATTATTAATTTCTTAGGATAGCTATAGGGGCGACTACTATAACTACTATAACTACGAGTAGCACTACTATAACTACTATAATAACTAGTTGCTAAACTAGCGCTATTAATATCCCTACTATCACTACCTATAGGCTAACTACTAGCTAACTTATTACTAGCGCTACTACTTAACTTACTACTAGAACTATTACTATTAGAGATAGTAATAGTAACATTAGCTCTCTTAGTCTTCTTTACTAACTCCTCGCTATTACTTTAGCTATATTTAGTAGGGGTTTAGAGGTAAGAAGTATAGGAGATAGGGTAAGTACTAGTAATAATAATAAAGTAAGAGGGGATATTATTAGTAGTATACTTAGCGAGGTTTTCTTAAAGCTCCTTATAAAACCTAGGGCATAAGGCAATATTACGCTTATAAGTATATATAAGGACTAGCTTTATTAAAGGGTTATTAAGTAAGTAGTCGATCTTATTATAGAGGTAGTTAATAGAACTATTATTATAAATATATAGTAGCTAGATAGCGTTTAGGCGTTAAAGAATATTAACGCTATTATAAAGAGTACTAACTTAAAAACTAATAATTAATAGGATATAATTAGTAAGGGAATAGCGAGTAATAACCTATATAAACTAGGATATTAAGCGCGAGGTACTTATAAATAGAGGCGAGCTCCTAGAGCTAAAGCTACTCTATATTATAGCTATTACTACTAGTAATAGGATTATAAATAAGCTTAGTAATATACTTCTATACTACTAAATAATTACTAAGTATAGCTAGAGTATAATAATAATAAAGAGGGGTTAGAATACTATTACGCTACTAGATCTAGATCTAGTAGAATATATTCTAAGTTATCTAACCTATGCTCTAAAGCTCCTAAGGGACTTAAAAAATATTAATATATAGTAACTTATTAGTAAAATAATAGAGACTTATAGTAGTATATTTCTTCTTATTAAAGTTATAATAGATATACTTCTATACGTGCTCGCTATATATATAGTAAAGGTAGATAATATCCTAATATATTTTATAAAGATAGCTAAGGTAAGAATAGCTACTATTAGTATTACTACTAAGATCGCTAGAAAGAATCTTAGGATTATAGAGGTATTTTATAAGAACTACGCTTATATATAGAATATAAGATATTATAGAGAGTAATTAGTAAGAGGCTAGAAAGAGAGATAAGTAAGATTAAGAGAGAGAAAGGGAAAAGGGAGAAAAAAAACTTAATAATTATAATAAAAGCTTATAAAATAGGTACTAAAATAGGAGAGGTAGTTAGATTAAAAAAGATTATAAAGAGGAGAAATTCTAACTAGGTTAGAGACCTTAAAAAGAAGATACCCTTTTATATTTTAAGTTACTAGGTAATAAAGCTAAATAATTACTAGTTATATATTACTAAATAGTTATATAACTATTAGTAACTAATTAAAAAATAATAGTAATAATTAAAATTTAAAAATACCTATAATATACTAGGAAAATAAAAATATATTATTTGCTATAACTATTTAAATCTAGCGCAGAGGGTAAGAGTAAATCATATAATAAAGGCATAGAGATGCTGCCTTATAGTTAGTAATAATATCTATAATAACGCAGAGCTATTAAGCTCGGAATTACGCCGCAGCCCCTTCGCAAAAAGACTATAACAAATTCACCTAGTTCGCAGGTATAATTCGGGAAACACTATATAGGTATTTTAACCTATACCCTCTACTAGTTAAGGAAAATAATATAAGAACCCTATATATTCCTACTACTTATAAGTAAACTCTCTAAATATTACTATATAAAGTCGGACGCGCGCTATACTAGGGCTAATTATATTAGAGCTAAACGGGCTACTAAGGCTCTCGTGGTAATACCCTCGCTAAACCTTCTAGTAAGGTGCTATAAAAGCTACTATATGAGATAACTCCTCACCCTAAAAGGTCGACCTTCTAGCAAGGTGCTAAAGGTGAACGCCACTATACGAGAGGTGACTCCTTTGGGAGGTTATCAGGGATCACGTGACCGAAGGCTATGTATTATCAGGAGGCGCGGAGTTAGAAGGTCTGTTGCACTTGAGCAGGTAAAATCACTATGCAGTGGCCAGAGGCCAACGCAGAGCTATATTACCCTACTAGTACGCCTTAGGGACTAAGGTTTTAGAGGGGCCGGTAATTATAAGGAATAATAGTAGGTATAGGGTATAGAGCTATGCTATTAGTAAAATATTAGCAAATTAGTAGTAAATATATATACCCTTAAGAAAACTCTATAAGCTAGCGACTTAGAAGGTTAAGCAATAGTTTAATATAACTACGTATACCTACGTTTTAGTATTCTAGCCCTTCCTAGTTTAGGCCTATAGCTATACTCTTATAGTTAATAGCTTATTTATACCTCTATAAGGTATTATTATACTTCGCTATAAGGTTATTAATAATAAACTAACTATTTAAGTAGGTATTTCTTATCTTTAGAAGGATCTTAACTATTACTAACCTTAACGCTATCTTCTTATTACTTATTATAAAGAGGGCCCCCTATTATTATAATACTAAATAGTACTTAAAAAACCGCTTTATATACTACTTAGTCTATATTACTAGGGGTTATTACTTCGACTTCGCTACTATTAGTAAGGGATTTAAGGCCTTATTATTAACTTAGCTATTAGGTTAGGTATTAAAGGGATTAACGTTATTATTATTATTAATAGGTTAGGTACCTAGCTAAGTACTTAGCCTAGGATCGTTAGTATAGTTACTAGCTATTTTATTATTATCCTTATTAACAGGAAACTTATAAATAACGTTATTATTAAGCAGGCTAGTAATAGCTATTTACTAATTACTACCCCTTATTATAATATTACTATTACTATCTTATACTAAAGGTTAGATAGTAAAAGGAAGTTTTAAACATTAGCTATATTTATAAGGGGAAGTAGGGTTATTAGTAAGCTCTAGGCCCTTAATAGGGGATATAAGTACTTATTTTGCTTATATATAGTACTTTAGCGCTAACCTATACTATAGATCTACCCCCTCGAAGTAGCAAAGTCGCCCTTAATTATTTACCCTCTAATTATTTTTAGTAAACTATCACGCCCTTAGGTATATAGCCACAGCAAGTTCTTCCCGCTGTCCACGATGGCGCTAAGAAGGGGCTCGGATGATGGCTTCCGGGCGCTGGAATGCCATCTTTAATGACAAAGTGGCTACTTGTCCAACCAACATTAAGACTAACGCTACTTGGAGGAGCGGGATGCGATGGA
Organism: Colletotrichum ledebouriae; assembly: GCA_036785755.1. Taxonomy (NCBI): domain Eukaryota; kingdom Fungi; phylum Ascomycota; class Sordariomycetes; order Glomerellales; family Glomerellaceae; genus Colletotrichum; species Colletotrichum ledebouriae. The sequence continues at coordinate 23,455 of JAVHLU010000151.1, forward strand.
ATGGGATAGGGTTCCGCTAGTGTCAGATGTCAGTGCTACCTTGAAGGCCTTCGCAAGCGATCTACGTTGGACCGCGTTAAGTGATTCTCAGGTGGGAGGAAAGCCCCGGCGGATCAGTGGGGGTTGGTCAGGTTAAGGTTGGCTCAACCTGGAATATAGCAGACTGCAGACAGGCAATGTCCCATCCTCAGGGAAAAGTAGCCCAGCACTTTCAACTCTCCGACAGGGTAATTTTAGACACAGTTTGCGCCTGCTGATGGTCTCTCTTGAGCTTGGTAGGTAGACCAATAATGTGCCTCGTATGCCACACAATTGCGGGTCTATCATGGGGAATCGTGGGAAGGAGCAGTAAGGGGGGCGTGGAAAGTCTCCTAGGGGGAACCTCGAGAACCCTAGCTTCAGCCAATTGTTTGCTGTCAGACCACATGGGACGGAGAGGCCACGGTGCATTCGACCCTCCCCTATCCTCCCTTCCAGCCTGTTCCTAGCGGTCATCAGCTTCCGCATCAAACTTTCCGTCACCAGACCGGACAGTCCTTGATCTCTTCTTTTTTTCCCCTAAGCCTCCCTTTTTTTCCGGCTATCTTTATTCTCGATCGACGAGAAGGACATACAACTTCCCTTCGAGGGCATTCATAGAGGTCGCCCGTCAGCCTGCCTTACATGAATGACGACGGCCTTTTAATGCTTATCCTTTCTTCTCGACTTTCGTTGAATCCTTTCTCCAAATCTGGTCCTCAACTACCTCGCGAGCTGTAGACACCTCCACCATCCTCGTCGACGCCCACGTCGCCCGCTGTCGTCGCCTTTGAGCCCACGAACCCACCGTCTCCGGATCATCCTATCTGGCACGCTTTCCTGTGCGATCCGACAATCCCCTCCGCCATGGCTGCCACCAAGGCTGTACCGAGCCAAAAGCTCGAGAAAGCCGCCAATGGTGCTAACGGCACCCATGCGAATGGGAATGGCAATGGCAAGGCCCCCGTCAAGCGCGAACAGAGCTACAAATCCGACGGCGTTGAGGATAACGATGTCTTTCTCCTGCCTGTTTCCGACTACCAGATCATGCTGGTTCTGACTGTCGTTGCTGCTGCCGTGCGCCTGTACCGGATCTACCAGCCCACCAGTGTCGTCTTTGACGAGGTCCAGTGAGTTCATCTCCCAAAGCCCTGCGTTGTATACTCCCGCTGATGATATCGTGCTCCAGCTTCGGTGGCTTCGCTTCAAAATACATCAAGGGCAAATTCTTCATGGACGTCCACCCTCCCCTAGCCAAGATGCTCATTGCTCTGACTGGCTGGCTGGCTGGCTTCAACGGCGACTTCGACTTCAAGGAGATCGGCAAGGACTATCTCGAGCCTGGCGTCCCTTACGTTGCCATGCGCATGTTTCCTGCCATCTGTGGCATTCTTCTTGCCCCTCTCATGTTTCTGACCTTGAAGACCACCGGATGCCGTACTACGACCGCCATGTTGGGTTCGGGCTTGATCATCTTCGGTAAGGCAACAATCTATTGTGATGTCTCTAACATTAGACTTACGCGGATATCCAGAGAACGGTCTTCTCACCCAGGCGCGTCTGATTCTCCTCGATTCTCCCCTGATGGTCGCGACGGCCTTTACCGCGCTCGCCTTTCAGTCCTTCACGAACCAGCACGAACAGGGTCCTCAGAAAGCCTTCCAATTGAGCTGGTGGTTCTGGCTAATCATGACGGGTCTTGGTCTTGGTGTTACTTTCAGCATCAAGTGGGTTGGCCTTTTTACCATCGCCTGGGTCGGAACCTTGACCCTGATTCAGCTCTGGGTTCTCATTGGAGACACCAAAAATGTCACACCGGTATGATAAAGACCCAATGCTTTATTCCCATGATCGCAACAACTAACTGCCGAATCAGCGCGTTTGGGCCAAGCACTTCATGGCTCGCGTCTTTTCTTTGATTGTCATCCCTTGGACCTTTTACATGGCCATGTTCGCTATTCATTTTCTCTGCCTCGTCAACCCAGGCGACGGTGATGGTTTTATGAGCTCGGAGTTCCAATCCACCCTCAACTCTAAGGGCATGCAGGACGTCCCGGCTGATGTCGCCTTCGGTAGTCGCGTCACCATCAGACACGTCAATACTCAGGGCGGCTACCTCCATTCTCATCCCCTGATGTACCCTACCGGTAGCAAGCAGCAGCAGATTACTCTGTACCCCCACAAGGACGAGAACAATGTTTGGCTCATTGAAAACCAGACTCAGCCACTCGGCGTCAATGGCGAGCAGATCAACGGGACCCAGGCTTGGGACAGCCTCCCCCAACCTGTCCACATCAAGGACGGCGACGTCATTCGTCTGTATCACCTGCCCACGTTTCGTCGTCTACACTCTCACGACGTTCGACCACCGGTGACCGAGGCTGACTGGCAGAACGAAGTTTCTGCCTACGGCTATGAAGGATTTGAGGGCGATGCGAACGACTTGTTCAAGATCGAGATCGTCAAGAAGCAATCGCTCACCCCCGTGTCCAAGGAACGTGTCCGCACGATCGAGACCAAGTTTAGACTCATTCACATTATGACCGGCTGTGTTCTTTTCTCCCACAAGGTGAAGCTCCCTGATTGGGCTTCTGAGCAACAGGAGGTTACTTGCGCAAGGGGCGGTACTCTTCCCAATAGTCTGTGGTATGTCGAGTACAATGAGCACCCTCAGTTGATCGGCGAAAATGTTGAGAAAGTCAACTACCGCCACCCTGGCTTCTTCGGCAAGTTTTGGGAGCTGCAGAAGGTCATGTGGAAGACCAATGCTGGCCTGGTCGAATCGCACGCTTGGGACTCTCGCCCTCCCTCTTGGCCTGTCCTCAGACGCGGCATCAACTTTTGGGGCAAGAACAACCGCCAAATCTACTTGATGGGAAACCCCATCGTGTGGTGGAGTTCCACCTTAGCGATCGTCGTTTACGTCTTGTTCAAGGGCATCGCGACCCTCCGTTGGCAACGCAGCTGCAATGACTACAAGCACGTCACGTTCAAGCGTTTTGACTACGAGGTCGGTACCGCGGTGCTGGGCTGGGCGTTTCATTACTTCCCCTTCTACTTGATGGAGCGCCAACTCTTCCTCCATCACTACTTCCCAGCTCTTTATTTCGCTGTTATGGCGCTCTGCTCCATTTTCGACTTTGCCACTGCCCGTGTCACCTTCGCCGGTATCAGAAATAATGCTGTCATCAACCGCGCGAGCGCTACAGCTTTCCTCGCCCTCACTGTCGCTGTTTTCATTCTCTTCTCGCCCCTGGCCTACGGTAACCCCTGGACCAAGACCGATTGCAACCGTGTCAAGATATTCAGCACATGGGATTGGGACTGCAACACATTCCTTGACGACGTAAGTAACACTACCGCTTTTTTGCCGGGAAGAGGGATTCCCGAAAGAGGGTTGTAACAGCCTGTGATAGCCTGCTTGCACATATGCTATGCGTGTGCAGTAATTTTAACTGGGAACCCCATAGCCAATTGATATGAGATTCGTCTTAGCATCGTTGGACATCGTGAATGCAAAAGGCTAACATATTTTCTACCCTAGTACTCTCAGTACACGGAGATCTATACGCGCACGTCCGCGGCGCCGACTCCCACTGCGGTCAAGTCTCAGTCCCCGGCTGCGCCGATTGGCGGACAAGTGGAGCAAATTCCGATTGGCGGTGCCCCAAAAGAGCAGCCCCCGGCGGCGGACGTGTCGGGAGCTCCGGGTCAGAAGGTGCTCTCCCGGGAGGAGCGCGTAGAGTACAGAGACCAGGACGGCAATATTCTCGACGAGGAGCAGGTCAAGGCCTTGGAGGGCAAGGTCGAGTTCAAGACAAAATACGAGACGCGGACGCGCGTCGTCGACGCAAATGGGAACGAAGTGCAGATGCCCGAAGGCGGATGGCCGCAAGAGCCTGGTCAAGACCAAGGGGCCAACAACGTCGCCCCGCCTCATCCTGACGTGCAAGGCGTGCACCAGGAGACGAGGTCCAAGGTCGCCGACAAGGCGGAGGATTCAGTCGCCTCCGAGGCCGCTGAGAGCGTCAAGGGTGCGAAGGAGGCTGAGCAGAAGAAGCCCAAGCCGGCGAGCGACGGTGGCAAGGAAGCCACCGCTCAGGAGGAGCTCTGAGCGCGGATTTCGCTATCCAGATGGATCGGAGAAGACGTTTCACGATATACCGCTGCTCTGTCTACCCTGTTCTCGTTGATATTCCGGGTTGAGCAGCAAGAGAAGTGCGTGCCGCGGATGTAGAGGGCACACATTATACACGAAGCCCAGCATCAAAGGAGTAGCTACTCACCGTTGCTTTCCTCGTAATACATCGTTGCTGGCTGATGACAGGGGCAGTTGGGAAGATGTGACTCGGCTCAAGGTGGACGGAAAGGTTAGGAAGGCGAATTCTCATTTGCTGCGATACCATAAGCAAAGACACATGTGCCATTGAACCAAAACATTGGCGGAAGTCTTACTTGGTTTTTGATGTTACATAATACGGCCGTTGCTAGTTAGGAGATGAGGGATCAAAATTCAGTTCCTTTGCCTCGTTTATGTTGAAACCACCACCAAGGATGTAAAAAATCGTAGTACGTTAAGAGGGAGTTCATGAGCAATTTAATCACATTCTAACCCATGGTTCTGCATCCGCTCAATAGCGTCGTCAATTGCTCCTCAACTTCAGAATGAGGCCGGCCATGGTCGTGCCAACATGGCGGGCACAGAGATTGGGGGAAATGATATGCAAATCTCCAAGGGTCTCATCGTTTCTGCCATTAATGCTAGTGCAGTACACTTCTAGTCTCTCTGCCTGTATCCCCTGTATCCCCGTTTCCTTAGGGCCCTTTCCTTTCCCTTCCATTCCAGGATCTCCAAAGAATGCCTGGTCCTCCCAATGATAGCTGTTGCTGTTACTGTCGATGTTGCGTTTGCACAAACACAGCTTTTGTTCTCCAAAACGCCATTGCCGATGCCATGAATGAATAAATTGATGTGAAGCCTCACAGGTCTTCCCGTGCACCTCCAGTCCCATGTTCTCTACCTAACCTCCCAAGTTAACCATCATTAGCAGCCGCGGCATCTCAGTTCCATGGCATGCGGCGTATTAATACAATATTGTAAAATTATGCTGTAAATCCGTCTGCGGTGAATCACCGCTCTTTCGCTTTGACAAGTTGCTCTGCAATCATTGCTCAACATTTGAGAGCTGAGAAACTGTGTTTGAGTTGGATGTAGTGGCTGCTGGCGAATCCTGATTATCGAGAATGTTCAGAGACAGGCGCTTCTCCCCCTCCTTTTCTCCGCCAGCAACCTTCTCTGGGGCCAGGGATTGCGATGAGTTGTGGTTGCTTGGGCTGGGGGTTTCCGGCCTAACAAGTGGGACCGCGAGGTTCTTCGGCGTTTCTGTCTCGTCTGACGAACGTTCGTCTTCAGTGGACTTTTCCACGACCTCTGGCGTTGACGCGGTTGCTTCCTCGTTTTCTTCAATGGCTTCATTGAAGTGTTCTTCAACATCCTTAGCATCACCCTCATGGCTTGGTCGAGGACTTTTCTCCTGTCCCGACGAAACGGAGTGGGAGGCTGGGACGACCCCGCCACCGATGCGAGACCAGAACATCTGCTCACGGAGGCGGACGCTCTCTTCCCAAGCCGCCTTCTCGGCATCCTCGCCTTCTGCGCGCCAATGGCCGTCCTTCAAGATTCGCAGAAAGTTCAAAAAGTCGCATGTGGATCGCACACGTCCTAAACAGTACTTGCAAAGAGGGTATCGCTGTGCTGACTCTGACTCGCTGGTCCGGAAACGGTAAGTTCGTAGGTGGTCTTCGTCCTTGCGCGCGTCGCCGCACAGCGAGCAGGGATAGAACTGCGGTTTGACGATGGACGCGAAGGGCGCATTGGCGAGGATTGGCTCGACGACGATCGACCCGTCGCTCATGGCATTCAGAACACTTCGTCGAGCGAGCCAAGAAAGGCCAGGGGCAATGTCAAGTCTGAGTGTTGGCTCCACATCCTCTGCCAACACACGCTTGAAGAACTTCGTTTCCTTCAAAGCGGGTAGTGGTGGTCCCGGGTTAGCGGAAGCTGTACTAGAAACCGATGCAGGGGTGTTCGGCGTTTGCGGTGACGATGACGCAGGGGTTCCAGCGGTAGAAAGCGAAGAAGTTGAGGCGTTGGAGGGGTGTGCACTCGAGGTGCTGCCGCCCATGCCCAGGCCAAGGCCGCCGAGACCGGTGAGAGAACCCGAGGAGACGCGGCTACCAGCACGGTTGCGGGAGATGCGGGTAAGGGCAACGAAGTCCTCATACGAGCCCAGGTCGGTTCGAAGAACTGGCTGTACAAGATGGGTAAGGCTTGTTGGGTATGTCGGCGACGTCGGATCCAAGGGGGGCGATGTTACAGCGCCCTCAGAGCGTTCATCCAGCTTGAACTCGAATTTGCTAAAGCCAGGAGACGAAGGGGCGGTTCCGGTGGTCGCATCTTCTCTCTCAAGGGTCATCTGCTCCATGACCTGTTTGAGATCGGCCAGCTGTTGTTGTTGGGAAGTCAGTAAAGCCTCCATATCGCCCAACTGAGACCTCAAATTGTCGTTTTTCCTTTGTAGCGTTTCCTGCTCGAGCCGAGCTTCCTCTTTAGCTGATATTACCATATTATTAGCCTCCTCAAATAGAGCCGTAGTCAGGTTTTCCAACTCCTGTTCAATCTTCTTCTTTTCCTTCTCCACATCTTCGCGCAGTCTCTTTTCGTGGTTTACGCGTAGCAGAATGTTCTTCTTCTCATCCTCAGCCACCTTCCGACGCACCCAGATATCTCCAGCAAGCATCTCTCGTTGCGATGCATTCTGATCCTCCAAGTGCTTGATTCGCTCGCGCGCTCTTTCCAGCTCCTGTCTTGTGGCGCTTAATGTGTCGTCGAGAGTCGTCTGGTGATTAATTGCATTGATGAGCTTCGTACTAAGCGTGGCAACTTCGTCATTCAGATCGGGATGATGGGAGGTATCGGCCTCACTTGCTGGGCTCATGGCCCGGCTTCGGGGATCAGGCAAAGTGCTGAGTTCGCCCTCGTCGTCCGGGGGTGACATTGGCATGGGGCTTAACGACGGAGAGGGCGGTGTCGAGCTCATGATCGGTACGTCGGCAACAGAAGGCGTTTTGCCGGTCGTTTTAACAGACTTCGGACTGGGCGACGGTGAGCGGGCCATGGAGGAGAGAGATCTAAAGTGGCCGAAGGGTCTAGAGCCCGGTTGAGGACCAGCATGCTGAGACCAGCCTGCGACCGCGATGAAGGAATCCATAGCTACCAGACGCGGGGGGTTTGGCTGTCGGAAAGCGCGCAGGGATATGTAGCAGTAGCAACTAGTGGCAACGTGTTCGACGGCGAGACTGTAAGTAGTTTGGCGACGTGCAAAGGACGTGCAAAACGGCAGACAGCAAAGCCACTTGATCGCGGTTGGCAATCAAGCAAACAGCCAAATGGGACGTTGAGGAAGCCTTAGTTAAAGCAAGACGTCATGGCGGTGCAAAGGAAGTCGTGATGTAGTTGTTCTCGGTCCAAGGTAGTTCTCGGCGGCTGGTGGAGCAGTGACAGCCCGGAAGCAGATTAGATGGTTGTTCGATGAGGCTCGTGATCGTGAAGGCAGGTTGGGTGATTCCGCACAAGGCGAGGTGGGTAGAAAGAGGGGTTTGTTGCAATGATGATCAAGAAGGAAAGAGGAGAAGAAAATGACAAGTGAGATGAGGTCAGGTAGGAAGGAAACCAGGCGCAGGTCAAGCCGAACCGCGGAGCCAACCCTCTCGAGTCTGTCCCAGTCCAGTCGTGGCAGGAACCGGACTACTACTAGCAGCAGGTGCTTATGCAAGAAGAAATGCAGAGTCGGCGGCAAACCGAAAAGAAGCAGCCAGCGAGAGAAGGGCAAAAGACTGGGGACAAGGACCAGGACTGGAACTGGGCGGATGACATGGATGGCATTGGACGGGTCGAGTGCAGCTTTGACAAGGGTGACCCCCGATCTGAAAGTTCCAAAATGGTGGTAGGAGCGCCGGCCTTGAGAAGAGCGCCCTGGAAGCAATTAGGGCGGGACTGGGCCCGGGACTGGCCACGCCCACGCCCCCAGAGCATGGGTGGAGGCGGTGCAGCACCGGCTTAATCACAGCATTACTTACGTAAGATAAGCCAAGTCGATTAAACTCCACCTGTGCAAACATTGGATCAGTTCCTCAGTAAGTCGCATTGCATCTCACCTAATGAGCAACATTCTGCAGGCGGCATTCCGCGACCACGACATGCCTCTTACGCAGAAACACCTCCCTAGCTGAGAACCTGATGAAAGACTAATAAAGCACCCTGCTCAATAGTCAGCTACAGCTAGCTGGCAAACCTGTGGCGCAACCGAGGTAACAGTCACGGCACCGCGGAATGCGCACGAGTGAGGGCTAGGCAGCTAGAACATGCCATGCCGTTAGTCAGGTGAGCGTGACGGCAACCACAGACTATTTTGCTGCTTCTATTCCTCCGCATGTTCAAATGTCGCTGGGGGCCGCCTCGGTCGGTCATTCGGTCGGTTGGATGGGAACACTGCACATCTCGAGAATCTCTAGTAGTTGTCGGTTGAATCGGAGTGCTCACCCTGTCATATGGACGCTAGACCGGGGGGGCTGGTCAGTCAAGGCCGGCCGCTGCTCTCCTACTGCGTAGATGAGGACCACTTTCAATGATTCGCATTCGCCCCCTTGACACTTCCGTCACAGCCACAACTCAATTAATCAAGAGAAGAAAAGGACCACTCACTCCGTCATTCCCGTCGCGTAAAGGACCCATGCGAAAATGCAAACGCGGGTGAACTGCTGCGTGTGCGTGTGCGAGTGCGAGTTGTGTGTATTCTATTCTAATGAGCCGTTTTACCTTTTTTTTTTTTTGTATGAAGTTTTGGCAAGACACGGGACGAAAGCATCTCAACAATCTGTCTGACCGGTCGAGTGTTACATCATACTCTGCGAAAATCTATTCCAATTCAAATCAGGACCGCGCCAATCCCATTCAATTCCACATTGCATTCCCACCATACTGCCTCGGGCAGAAAAGGAAGGAGGTTCACGGAAGGAAACTCGCTCGCGTCAGTTGATCGGCTTCGTCACGTGAGCGTTCATGTTAACTTTTGCCTCTCTTCCACTGTCGCCTTCGCTGTGGCTCTGGCTCCAGCTATCTTGTTTCCCAAGCAGACAGACTGCCTGCGCACGGACGCCAAACCGATCCCTCCGGATGCAGGTGTCTCCAGTCGGTCAAAGTTATGAACAAGCCAACAGCTCGTTGTGCATGGATTATCCACTAACACAAACTGTATAATCCTCACCTCACCTCCTGCCATCTCCATTTCCCTGCTGCCGCCCATCATCCTCGCCAGTCCATCTCTCCTGAACCCCTTCTCGGAACACGACCGCACTTGAACCCAGCAAGCAAAGAACCAGAACCAGATTAAACAGAACCTCTCAACCTGTGAGATGACTCGTTCGTCGCAGACCCGGTTACCCCATCTCATCGTTGCCTAGTCTGTCCTCATATCTGCGCTGTCATCCGTCTTCGCTCCAAAAATACGAGTCTCGTACGCCTGCTGTCTCGCTCATCTTCCTGGTAAATGCTGCAACGTCGGTCCATTCAGTTTCAGGTTGCAAACCATTACCAACGACCATCATTCTTATCGCTCCGATCTATTCTTAGCAACTCTGCCTGCGTCTTTGCAACCCGATGACGACCAATTATTAGATTACAAACTATCTCGAATGGGCACCACTTCGACTAGGCGTTAGTCGCAACGGTCACATTATAATTGACTTGGTGCTCTGTGTCAGAAGCGTAACGGCATACACTAGACAGTAACGTGTCTCCATTCCTACCCTCGAGGCCGAGCACCGCCGTGGCATCTCAACATGCCTGTTAACCGCATTGAGCACTCCGTGTAATAATAAGGATCCCATATATAGTTAGGGGTTAGAAACCGGGGTTAAATAAGCGTGTTATTTATAGTTATATAAGCGAAGCTATCCTTATACCTAATTATAGTACGACCCGTGCTCCTATTATATATATTTATATATAAATAAGCTTTTATATACTTATAATACCTCTAACTTATATACTATCTAATATTATACTATATATATACTTACTTATTATAATATAGTACGACTTATAGTTATAATACTCCTCCTTATTAAGAGCTTAGTTTTTATAAAGCTTAACTAGCCTTAATATACTCCTCTATAGTAGCGCTAGCCCTAAATAGCCTTATATTACTCTTTTTATAAAGTTATTTAAAGATTATCCTCTTAAATAGCTTTATAAGTAGGTTAGCTATATTATTTACTAATAATATATATTTAAAGTTAACTTTGCCCTACTTAGTAACCTCTTATATAAAGTAGTTATAAATTTATATATATTTTGTATAATTATTTATAAACTCCCCCTTTATAAATATAATTATTTCTATATTATTTACATATATATAAAAAGGCTTTCTAAGATCTATACTAAGTTTACCTAGGAAGTTATATAGCTAAAGTACTTCTAAAGTAATAGATAATATAATATAATACTTAGCCTTTATAAATAACTTAGAGATTATTACTTATTATTAGGATCTCTATAGGATTAGCTTATTAGCTATAAAGAATACCTAACTTATTATTAAATATACTATATTCTTAAGCTGGTATAGTTACTATTAATATAGCTATAGAGACCTTATTTATTTAAGTCTCTATCTCTATACTTATTATTATAACTTATTACTAAAGAGGGGTTTATATTAATATATTATATTAAGCGCTCTATACCCTTTTTATATAATTTATTTAGGTAATAAGAGAATTATACCTATAGCTCTATATTAAAAGAGAGATCTAGCTATATTATAAGTACTCTAAAGCTAACTTTACTAAGTACTCTCTAATATTACGCTTAGAGTTCTAGATCTAGTATAGTACTTATATTAAAAATTATAAAATTAAGCGCCCCTATATTAATAAGTATATTTATAAATCTAACCTTTACTCTAAACTCCCTTACTATATCTATTAAGTATATCTCTTAACTAATAATAGTCTTCTAATATTTCTTATTAAAAATAAGTTATATACTAATTTAAACTAAGAGACGGCTAAATTGCAGCTATTTTAAGCGGGTTTTATCGCCGAATTTAGCAGGATATCTGCTAGAAATCTGTCGCTACTTTAACGTAGCTTATATACCCTACTATGCGCTATGCCCTATCCCTTCTATAGGCTTATACCCCGAGGTACTACCTAAGGTTCCTTAGCTATACTATTTAAACCACTAGGTTCTCTATTAACTATCTTCTCTTATTACCCTAGCTTCTCTTGCTTTCTATATAGCTACTTAAGAATAGCTAGAAATAGCTACTATAATAAGATTAGAAATAGCTACCTACTTATATTATATAAATTATAGTTACTACTCTCTTTCTATAGATATTCTTTTAAAGTTCCTACTTTCTATAGTCTCTTAATAAGGCTACGTTCTAACGTCTACTTATATCCTAGTTACTAGCCTAATAGTACTAGCTACCCCCTATCTATATCGAGATATTACTATAATAGCGTAGAAATATAGATATATATAACTCCGATACCTCTTTCTCGCTTAATAATAATTATAACGTTTCTAACTAGGAAAATGGCCTAGATAACGTTCTAAGTGATAATAAGGCCTCCTGCGAATATAATAATACTAAAACTATCTATAGGGAAGATAATAATGCTAACGCCGACGCTAACGCCGATAGAACTCTCTATAAAGACGATAACTTTAATATAAAAGACTAGGTTATGCTTTTTAATAGTAATATTTACCTACCTAAATACTAGCTACGTAAGTTAGAGAACTTTAATAAGGATACCTTCGCTTATTAGGATTATAGCTCCGGGATAATATTACTGCTTAACGCTATAGAGGAATAGTAGTAATAGTATAGTCTATTAAATTTTATATATATTATAGAAGCTAATATATCTTTTTATATAAGTATTATTAGGTTATTAAGCGCGATATCTAATAGTACTATATAACTATCTCTACTAGACTTCTGTATACCTTTTTTAACTAGTTCCTAAGTTAGAAGGTTAGTAAGGATAGTAAGAAGAAGTATAGAATAAAGAAGAAGAGCTTACTAGGTATATATTAAAAAGTCTTTAGGCTAGTCTATTGAGTTCGGAATTACGCCGCAGCCCCTTCGCAAAAAGACTATAACAAATTCACCTAGTTCGCAAGTATAATTCGGGAAACACTATGCAGGTATTTTAACCTATGCCCTCTACTAGTTAAGGAAAACAATATAGGAACCCTATACGTTCCTACTACTCGCAGGCAAACCCTCTAAACATAGGCTAGTCTATAAGAGAGCTATATATAATAAGGTTAACTTAAAATTAAACTATAATATATATAGGGAAGGTATCCTTTCCTACTTAGAATTAGTCCTAGAACTAACTAATTTAGGTTTTATAATCTTTAGTAAAGAGGTATAGTTTAAATAAATAATAATAAGCTAATTAATATAAAATAATTAATAACCTTAAGTAGTAGATTAAGACTACGCTTAGTATAATAAAGAAATTATTTAAGCTTAGAGAATTATATATCCTCGCTATGCTCTATCTCCTCCTCCTTACTCCTACTAGCTCTTAGCTAAAAGTAATATTAGACTTATATTTTAAGGATATTAAGGTTACTTTAATAAGAGATCTAAAAGGTAGGCTATATAAGCTACTTATTTAGTTTACTCTAGAGTTTACTAAGACCTACCTTAGCGAGAAGGAATAGTATATATACTCCTTATATAATATAATAAGTATAGCTAGCTAATATCTTAGGAAAATATATATAATCCTTAAAACGATATTTAATCTATCCTTACTCTTAAGCCCCTATATCTTTCTCCTAGGTATTCTCTTTTAATATTAAGCTTTTTATGCTCTAAGCCTTATATTATTATATTACTTTTATAACCTTAATATTTATTCTAGTAAGTAAGAGCTTCTATTACCTCTAAGAGAAGACCTTAGTAAAATCTATATCTTCTATTAAGCTATTAAAATTTTAATAGGCTATTAAATTTCCCCTAATAAATATATATCCTCTAGTATAATAGTAGCCTAGATTAAGAGGATTAGCGAGATTCTAGGCTTTAAGTATCTTATAATAGCTTATAACCTATGCTATAATATAGCTAATATATTTAACTAGAGCGGTCTATTATATATAGCCCTCTATATAACTTATACTAACTCTATTTATAGTTAATATTAGCGAGGCGCTAAGAAACCTAGCTTTAGGACATCCTTTTTAGAGGTATTATCTTAGGTAGAATATCTCTACTAATCTTTAGGGTATACTTTATAGATAAAAGCTATAGTAAGTACTTCTTAAATAGTCTTATAGTATTAGTTACTCTATCTCCTATTACTATCCTATTAATCTTATAGTAGAGTAGTCTACCTCTATATTAATATATCTAACTATTAGAAGTCTAATAAAAGCTACTATAGGATTATATCCTAGTTCTTAATAATATAAAGATATTAAATAAGCTATATAAAACGAGAAATAGAGGCTAAAGAGAGAGCTAAAATAGACTATTAGAGATAAGTAGATTAATAAGTAGGCTATAGATAATATTAAGCGCTAGATCTATAGCGTTAGGTTTTCTAAACCCTTAACTAGAGATTTTAGTTATCCTTAGCAGCTAGTATAGAAGGAATTACTTATAAAGCTTATAGCCCTAATTGTTATAATACTAAAAGGGTAGTATACTTATAGAGATAAAACTATTAAAGTAGTATCTATATACTATTATATTTAAGAAAGTTATACTATATACTAGCCCTAATAAAGGCTAAAAGAGTTAAACGTTCCTCCTTCGCTAGACTACCCGAGAGAGGGCAGTCCCTTATACGAAGCTTCCCTATCCGTTTTTATTACTAATCGGAAAGAGCGGCTATAGTAATGCTTCGTATATATTAGTTAAGCCTAGTATCTACCTATAGATAACGAACTACGGTTAAGCGAACTTATCTCTAAGTTCTATACCCCTAATAACTTAATAAAATACTTTAAACGTAAGTATCTTTCTAAAGTTATAAACTACGATTAGGTAGACTATAAGGTTTATAATATAGCTCTTAAAAATAACATATATTTTCAGCGTTATACTATAGAGATTTATAGTATTATTTCTTAAGTAGTAGCTACGTTATAAAGCAGAAGTCCCTAGGAAGATAATACTAGTTAGGGTAAAGCTAATACGATACCGATATTACTTAACTATAACTACCTAAGCGTAATACCTCGCCTATAGAGTTATACTATATAGAATAGTTATTACTAGTCTTAGTAGTTAGATATTATAGTAATTTATAAACTATTATAATTATATAATATTAAGGCTATTAGAGATATATCTCAGTGAAGTAGTAGTAGCGCTATATTAGTATAATAATAACTATAGGCGTCTTTAGGTTTTTAGTATATAACGCGGTTAGCTATCTATATTTATATCTAGATTCCTAATATATTAAGTATTTAGACGCTATTTTAATATCGCTGCTAATCTAGAGAGGATAAGTATAAAAGCTATATATAACTAGGTCTATTGAGCAGAGCGAGTTTATTTTACTTTAAAAATCTGCCTCCTATAGCCTTTCTCTACTTAATCTAGTTAGAGTGCCCTAATAAAACGCTATATCTAACTAATACTATCTATAAATAGACTAAGTTATACTATAGACTAAATAAAAGAAAGCTCTCTACTTATAGTACCTATATTAACTATAGAGCGTAATAGATATAGAGCTTTCGCCTATATAGCAAAGCATATGCGAGAGCTATAGCGGTTCTAGCGCATCGGTATTAGCACGGCGTTCCTAGCACGTTAGTTCTAGCACGTTAGTTGTGGCACGTTAGTTATGGCACCGCAACGGCAGGTTTTGCATGTCGGTTGGCCCCGAAATCTCGCAAAGAAGTTCATCCTTAAATGTATTTATCTCAGCGCAGCATTTGTCCTAAACACCCACCGCATCGCGCTATTTTCATGTTACCTTAGAAGTAGTTGTGAATCATGATGAACCCAAGCCAAATAAAACTTAAGCTGATATTTAGCCTAGAAGTATTGGTCGTGGCACAAACCTGAACATGGCGTTGAAGCTATCATCAGTATATATCTAGCTTTGAAGTGGTGCAACTATCTTTATAAGCTATGGTCTTCAGCTCGCATGACGTCGGAACTGCTAGAACGCGCGCAAAAGCTCTACCCGTCTCCTTGAACACTGGTCCGGTTCATGAGCCGAGTTGTAGCAGGTGCCGCTATTTGGTGGGTGCCATTTTTAGTGACCACTATCGATTCGATAGTGGCGTGGATGCATTTCCTCAAGGGCCTGGAGGCGGGGAAGACTGCTCTAATCTTGAATCCGTTTCCTTAATTAGTAAAGCTATTTGCTTTTTAATCCCGGGATTCTAGCTTATTGTAATACTAGTAGCTTATATATAGTTAATAGAGAGAGATAATAATATAAAGTAGCTAGTCCTAAGAGAAGGATACCTATAAGGTAGTATTAGCCCTATCCTATTAAATAGCAGCGCTTAGTAGGTATATAGAGGCCTTTATTATTAGATAAACATAAGCGCCGCGAGGAATAAGCAGGACGAGGGATTAATATAGAAGGCTATTATTAGCATAGGGTTTTATATAGGTTCAGCCTTTCTAGATATTATCTCTATGCCTTATAGTATAGCATTAGACCCCCCCTATTCTATACGAAGTAAATCTATGCTTCTTCCTAGTAGAAAGTGCTTATAGACTACGAAGCTGCTATAGCTATGCTATTAAAGAAGGAATATAATAAGCTAATAAATAGAATAAATATCCTTTCTATCTTTCTTAAGTATAATAAGAGATTACTAAATCGCTTATAGTACTTATTAATTACTAACTCGCTTATATTAGAATCGCTAATAGAGGATATAATCTTCTCCTCCCTGTCTAGAGTTAGGGCTAAAGTTAGGTTTTTTAATAAAACTATTAAGTAATACCTTAGTTACTCTAGTAAGCCTACTTAATAGCTAAGTATTAATTTAATTTACTAATCCTAACTAAAATATAGGTTTCCTCTAGATCTTAATACTAGTAATATTATAGATAGGCTTAAGTACCTTCTCGCCTTCGCTCTAGTATCCTATAACGAGTTTCTTATTAATTTTATAATAAAGTAAACTTTAGGGTTTAGCTATAAGCTTAGTATTATATTTATTATTAATATTAGTCCTAATACTAAGTCTAGATCTACTACTAAATAGAGACCTAATTATATACCTCTCTCGAAATCTATTATAAGATTAATTAATAAAGTAGTTAAGTATATCTATATTAGTTAGCTATTATATTAAGACTAAGCTTAGTTTAAATAAAGGCTTAGTGAATTTTATCTAGGATAGTATATTAATAATATCCTTTTAATTACTATCCTCTAGGTAATATATAGTATTTCTATACTATAGATTATAAACTTATTACTTATAAGGCTTATAGAGCTGTTCTTAACCTCGGGTGCCTCTATATTCGCTAAAGGGGTTAATAGTATAATACTACTAATTAATATTAACGCACGAGATTATATATTAGATTATAACAAAAACTACTAGATTCTTATAATTATTAACTAGAAAACGGAGATATTTAATATATTTAGAATATAGCTAACTACGTTTTCTTAGTAGAGCTAAAGGGTTAATAGATATATCTTAGACCTTCGTAGCGTAGTAATATAACTTAATAAAAAGTCTTATAAAGTAGGAATTATTTATATTATTCTTTAAGGTATTATATTTTTACTTATATCTATTAGCTAGAACTATATTTGAATAATATATACTACGCTTTCCTCTATATTTACTCTCTCGAGTAGTACTTAGGTTAGGTACCTTAATATTATAAATAATAGCCTATAGGTCCCTTACTAAGAGAATATTACTTATATAGACTTCTTACTTAATAGGAGTAGCTATCTAGCTATCTTACTAAGGACTATAGTATTTAGGTTTTAGTAGCGTACTAAGGTATAGATAACTATATCTCTATTAATAAGCTAAAGTAATAATAAGTACTAGTTAAAGTAAGTCGATATAATATTAGTAATATAGAGCTATCTTCTAAACCTAAGATAAGTAGCTATACTCTAAGTAAACTTAGTAAAGCGTAGCAGGGCTATAATAGAATACGTATAGATATACTAAGGGTATTAATATCCTATAGAATATTTTATTAGCTACTGCCCCTTATATAATTCTCTAATATAAAAGATAGCTATATATTCTAGATATTTAAGAATAGCCTTAGGGTTTCTAGAGATTAGAATCTATTTATTAGTTTTAGATATAACCTTAAATAAGATTATAGTTTTAAAATAGACTTAATTATTAGTAGTAAGGTATATTTATAGGATTTAGGTACTTTATAACTAAACTATAGTAATATAGTTATTCTAGTACTTTATATATATTTAACTTTTATTAGACGTGCTTCGTAGCCTAGTTTTATAATTACCTCGGACTAAAGTCCTTCTTCTAAGTCCCCCTATTCCTAAAATAGAACTAGTAAAATATATCTTATTTTTAAAGTAATATATATTCTAAAACTATAATACTTCTATAATATACCTTTATTCTAGAATTAGGACGTTTTCTATTTTCTTAAAGATATAAGTATTTTAGATAACTATATTCTAGAATAGTAGTATATTAGTAATAATCTTTATTCTAGAATAACGCTACTCTATAATTATAGTATATTACTAGTAATTCTTTATTATAAAACTTAAGTACTTCTATAACGCCCCTCGATTCTAGAATTAAGGTAGACTTCTATTTTCTATATTTATAGGCATTCTAGAATTATAATATATATATAGCGTAGAATTCTAGAATTATAGGTATTATAGTATATACTTTACTTCTAGAATAATATAACTCTAAAATACTTAGAGCTTTAATAAAAAAGTATTATATTATAATTCTAGAAAAGAGGTATAAAACGCTTATACTATTATTCTAGAATATTCTAGTTCTAGAATATTCTAGTTCTAGAATACTTATAACTTTAGTAAAATAAATTTATATTATAATTCTAGAATAAAATTATTCTATAGATATACTATTATTCTAGAACGATATTATTTTTGAGAAAGTAGAAATATATTATTACTCTTAAACCTATAATAAAGTAACTTAAGGGAAGTACCTTTATTTTAAAATAGCTAATATAGAAAAATAGAGATTTATTACTATATAAGGCTATTTTAAAATAACTATATTATAGAGAAAGTTAAAAGCTATTACTATTTTAGAATAGAGGTAAATAGTAGAAATATAAAATCTAGGGATTTATACTCTTCTCTTTTAAATTTAATCTCCCTATTATACTTAGGGAATATATCTATAGGTATATATCTAGAGGGAGGAAGGGTAGTATAGGGGATAGAATACTAAGGTAAATTAAGTAGCTATATTTAAATTAATATAGTTATATATAGTTAGCCTCCCGCTAGTTATAGATTTTATAAATATAGAAATATTTATATAAACCCAAAAAATAGATATAGTAATATACTTAGTCTTCCTTATAGTAGCCCCTTAACTTTAGGTAATATTAGAGTTTCCTAAGCTAAGGCTACTGCCTTCTTATTAAGTTCTTCCCTCTAATAGGTAAAAGGAGCGGTAGTATTTTAGCTTATATATATCTAGAGAGTAAGTATATAAATAAAATATAACTAATACGGATTTATATCTATTATACTTAAGGTTATTAATTAGTTAATATAATAGAAATAATCGCTACGAATAGGAGTAAAGTATATAATATATATAAAGCTAGCGAAAGTAGTCTACTAGGCTAGAGACTAGAAGAAGGGCCTAGGTAGCGCTAGGCGTATAGAGTGCCTCTAGTTAGGTACTGCTATAGTTCTTATTATATAATAAAAACCTCTCTCGAACTATTATATATAATTTTATTACTAATTCTAGTTTCTCTATTATCTAGATTAATAGTAAGTATTACTCTAAGTATAATTCTAATCTATAGAAGCCTATTAACCCTATTAGAGTAAAGCAATAGGCTTATCTTATTATATATTTATTATATAAGAGCTTAGTATTTAATCTTCTAAGTAGATATTATACCTTTTAGCCCGCTAGCTTAATAGTAATTACCTTAAGTACTTTTTTTTTATTATAAATACTATATTCCTAGATAGAATTAAAAAACTTAAGGTATTATCCGACTAAAAATAATATAAAACGCTATAAGATAAGAGTAAAAATAGTTAACTAAGAGAAATAATAGTAAGCTAGATTATAGTAGTTTTCTCTCTTTATTATAGGAGGTATACTTATATAGGGTTATCTTAGGATAATAAAACTAATAGGCGAAGGGTATATATTAAAGAAAACTAGGAATATATATAGAGAGTATTTAATAGGGTATATAGTATTAAAAATATACCTATAAAAGTTACTACTTAAGGTTAAAGATAAATAGGGTAGGCTATAGGAAGTAGGAAAAGTTAGGAGAGGGATAAGAGGCTATGAGTAAAGTAGATAGCTAGAATATAGGAGAAAAGACCGGGGACGAGGAACGAAGGGAGAGGATTAAAGTATAGGAGAGACGAAAGTATAGGATAAGGGGCAGAACAGCGACGGGGTGCGCTCAAATAGACTAGGAATGTCTATTGCTGGTACGCTTGAAAAGTAGGAAACGAAGAGAGGTGGAGTGAAGAGCGTAGATAATAGGAGAGAAGCTGGATAGGCTGCGGGATAAGGAAACTTTCCACGGCGTCTATATTATTAATAGAGAGCAAACGGAGCAATCGATCGACGGATCGATAGTAGGCACGTTAACTTCTTATATACTAGGCTATAGCATATACGTACTAGCTAAAGAGACTCTATACCTTACGTTCCATTCATTCACTTGCCCCGCGGAGCTAAGTTATTAACTTCGTCAACATGGATAGCTACGTAGTAGTGAGTTAGAAAACATATATCTAAAACGAAATTCCGCATTCGGGAAAAGCCCCCTCTATATAACTAAATACGGGTTAACTATCGCTTGCAAATCTTCTAAGTATATATATAATTCGCTATAGGATCGCAAATCTAGGGCTTCGTCGCAAGGCTATAGTTACGCGTTAGGAAATAGAACGAAGCGATATAGGACTACCTAGTAATATAAATATGCTATAAACGTAGCTACGCTAGTTAGTATAACTAATAAGTATTACCTTAATATAGAAGGCTAGGTCTAAAATACTATATAGGAGATTAAGCCTAGGGGAAAGAAAGAACTAAGGTATACTATAGTATATATTATAATTCTACCTATAAGATAGTTAATATAGAGAAAACGAATAGTAATAATTATAGGTAGTATAGAGGAGCTGCTATTAAATATAGGAGTAATCTAGAGGAGCCCCTTAGAAGATAGGTTTATCCTAAAGAGTATCTCTTATTTTCTCTCTATTTAATAAAAGTAGTAGTTAGATAACCTATTTCTCTCTATATACTAACCTTTAGCGTTATAATATTATCCTCTTATATAATTAGAACTATACTTAACTAATAGGAGGGTAAACTTAGGGTAAACAATAGTCTTTAGAGTAGGAGTATAATAAGAATAAGGCAGAGAGAAAGATATAAGGGAATAGAAAGGGTTAAGAAGTAGGTAGTCCTAAAGTGCCTCTTATACTTATTATAGAGATAAGGTTATAAAGCTTAAGTTAAAGGGATAAACTAGGTAGAAGGAGAGAGTTAGGGTAGTGTTAATAAGGGTAGCACTCCTAAGGAACCCCTTCTCCTAGAGCGCTACCCCTATTAAGGGTATAGGAATAAAGAAAGTATCTAATAGAGAGAAAGAATAAACTAGGGGCTAGGGGCGCGGGACTAGGTAGTAGGTACTTAGAGGTAAGTAGTTACCTCTAAGTACCTACCTTATAGAGGGGAGGGTAAGAAAGATAAGGGGTAGAGGAAGAAAGATAATAGAGGGGGGGGGGGGGGGAGTTAAGAGAGAAAGGGGGAAAAGCGCTTCTAAATAGACCCTCTGCCCCTACTATTAGTAGAAGAGGGAGAGAAGGAAGAGTTAAGGGGTTAAGAGTAGAGTTACTTAAATAAGTAATAGAGATAAAATAGCAAAGAAATAGTTATAAGATAAAAGCGCTTATTTATAAACTACTCTTCTCCTAAGTTAGAAATTAAGTAGAAAGTATTAAAAGACTTACTTATAAGATATAAGTCTACCTTAGGAAGGAAAAGGTTTTATATATTATTTATAAGTTAGTAGATAGTTAAGAGGGAAAGTATAAGATATTATTACTAGATAATATCTCTATAAATTCGAAGATAGCTTAATCGATATGCTTTATTATCTTATATCTAAATATAGGGTTACTATTAGCATAAGCCGACGCTATATATAATAACTAGACTAGATCGTGCTATAAGAAATATAATATATCCGTTACTATAAGTATTCTTTAGTACTATAGAAAGGAGTGGCCGCTTTAGTATATTAGTATATAGTAAATATTAGTCGGCTTGCTTAAGTAACCCCTATCGAGATACTAGTAACTTACTATGCGTTATCTGAGGTTAAAGCATAGTTACTATAGATAATAACGCTATTAGAGTCTAGCTCAGGCTCTGCGATAGATCTAGCCCGCTATAAAAAGCATAGAGACAGCGTAGAAAACTATTATAGCGTGATAGTTAATCTAGTTAAACTCTAAATACTCGTCTCCGTTATAATTAAATGCTTTAATAGCGATATAGGGAGCAGAATCAAAGGGTATATAGTCGTAAAATCCTCCGATTAGATATAACTAAAATATATAAATGTGGGAGATCCTTTAATATATAGTAAGTATCTATAGTAATAGTATCCTGCGATTATATTTTCTTACTTATATAATAAGGCTGCAAGGGCTTATATAGACCTATAGTAAGCTATTATCGTTATTAAGTAGAATATTAAGAGTTAGTAATATACTTCGTCTTGCTATTAATAGCTCTAGTATCTAAGAATACTCTTATTACTACTAATTCTATAGCAATATACTAACGTATAATTAGCTATAGCCTAGTATTAAGAGAAAGAATATTGCCCGCTATTTTATCTAATTATTCTTTTAATAAAGCTAAGTCTAAATATTTATAGGGATATATCTCTTTAGGTAGCTCTAGGTAGCTCTAGGTATTTATAATTTACTATAGAAGCCCCTGCGATATAGCGGATACCTATATTTAATCTATTAGTACTATATTATGCTCTCTAATTTAAAAAAGTAATATTAAAAGGAACGTTATACTTACCTAATGATATAGTTAAGGTAGTATAGTTAGAAGAAGAGGTATCTAAAGTCGTGGATATAGAGGATTATCCGCACCTAGTTACTAAATTGCATATAGCAAACTAATATCGCTCGAGAAAAGTTAATAGAGGGGAGAAGCGCTTACTAAATTATAAATAAATAAGAAAATAGCCTAATTCTAAGTATTTTAATATAACCTTATATTAGTAGGTTTAGATATTATTAGTACTGTTACGTTGCGAACGATCTAATTAGCAGTAGGGGGTGGTGTGTGCTTAGCCCCCTACTAAGTCTAGGATTTACCTAGAGCGAGACGCCTTCTATAGTGATTGGACGCAGAGTATCTTATCCTACCTCTTATCTATTTTTAAGAGCGTTATTAAGCAGGGTCCTAAAAGTCTAGGGCTAATTTAGACGCTTAGCAGGCTCCGGAAGGAAGTTAAGGATTCCGCGCTAGAGCGCTTCCCTAGTTGCACCTACTTGCTTATGCCTATAGGTCTTCTACGGGGAGTGAGTTACCTTTTTAACATAACACCCCGCGGTAATATTAGCACCTGTTAGCATGATTCTTCGTTATGGTCTGATTTATGAAGTAGCCTGCTAATTCTAGCGACTAGTGGGATAGGCCCGTTGCATTTGATAGAGCCCGTCGGCATTAAGGTTTAGCAATAGGAGCTCGAATGACTTGTGATTACATTGCCAGGCCAAGAGCGAAGCGCTCGCTGCTCAACGAGCGCACTAAACCTATCGTGAGTAGCATCTCCCAACGCATGCGGTCTCATGCACAGAGGAACCGGAGATACCGGAGATAATAACTTTCCAGGTGACCACCCGGACAAATGTTCCTCTTCCGAAGGAAACATCCGTCGTGGTGCCACCATGGCTATAACTACCTGTCTAGCTATCGCTAGAGCTAGCGAAACGCACTTTCGCGTCCGCTCTTACCTCTAGTTATTTGCTTGAATAGTTATTATAGAGCTTATCTATTCAGTAGGTAATATCTAATTATACGTATAAAATAGATTAATAGCTATCTTATTAGTTTTAAACCTTACGTTGCTTTACCTTCCCCTGCCTTTAATCCCGCTCCCCTTATATATAGTAGCTAAATAGATATATAATAAGAGGATTTATTAAAAATATAGCTAGTAGCAACCTTATACTATTATTAGGTAGAGGGAGGATTAAGATACTAATTAAAATAAACTATACTTATAGGGAAAATATATCCTAAAAAGCCCCTCTATAGTTCTAACTTTCCTAGACTATTAACTATCTGATTTTATAACGACGTTTATAATAACTAATACCCTGCTCTTAGCTATAGTTAGCTACCTGCTAGATATATCTACGTCTATGTGCGAAGTTCTCGAGACGGATAGCCCTGATGAGCGAGCAAACGATCGTCTTAGCGCAGTACTCTATATAGCTCTAAAGCTCGCCTAGTTATAAAACCGTCACGACTCTGAAGCCCTGATATTTGTCAGCCTCTTCGGCCTTAGTACCGATAAATATACCAAAAAGGAATACCTGAAAGCGATCGATCTGTGCGAAGCTGCTGATGCGCTACTCGGACATGCTGCCGATCAACGTTCAGGCCATGAGCTGCTCGTTGATCGGGCTATAGAAAAAGGGGTTCCTGAGATTGCGAAATACATTCGAAAGAAGTTTTCCGACGGCGAGGCGCGCGTTGTCGACGCGTATTTGACACGGCATCCAGACGAAGTTGACGAGTTTATGAAGGCAGTAGCGTCTTCAAAGATCCTGCCTACGTTTCAAGGGGTTCTATCCATAGCGAAGATAACATGGCGCGAAAGCCCATTGATTTCACCAGCACGGTAGCCGCCGCCAGATGCGCTCATTCTCGCGCGTGAGTTCTACTCCAGATGGGTGGATGACTTTTCCATTTTCAAACCCCGACCTATCGGCGAAGTCATCCAGTTGCTAGCGCGATTACAACAGCATATAGATGCAAGACGCATCAATAAAGGAGTGGACGACGTTAACTAGCTAGACACCCTTTGCTAGTACATATACGGCTAAACACCGATGCGGCACGCATTAGGCCTCTTACTAGAGATTTTCGAAGGATATCCTAAGATAAAAGACTACGTTCTTATTATAATCTCAGATAGTTTTTCTACTAATAGCGACCTAATACCTATAATATAAAGCCTATAGCTAGAAAACGTGAGTATTATATCTATTTATCTTATTAGCGACGCTAAAGTAGCTTAACGCTCTTTATACTATTAAGTAGCAGATAGCTAGTATTATAACTAGCGCTTACTATTTAATATAGTATTAAGAGTCGCTAGCGTAGTATATCTAATTCTAGTACTAGCTTCTATAGGCTAGAGTATCCCCTTAGCTAGCGAGGTTACGTTATATACTACTATATTAACTCTAGTAGCTCTTAACGAGATATATTTACTACTACTATTAGCACGCCTTAGTATAGTAAATCTACTGCTTAATATCGCAGGTAGATTTAGACTTAATACGTATATTAATAATAAAATTATCTACGGACGGTAGAATCCCTTAGATTAAGGGCAGGAGTCCACTTGCTATTAGAAAGGGCTAGAACTAATAGGAACCAGAAAGATAATAAATAATATAGCTCTACCTATAAATAAGTAAGAATATTAAAAGTAGGCTTAAAAGATATATAAAATAATTTATAGATCTAATTAAAAGAGATATTCTAAATTAGGTGCGGATTTACTACGAAAATACTAAAAAACGAGGTCTAGGATTAGTAAAGTACTAATAATAATAATATATATATAATACTAAAGTCTAATATACTCCTCTCCTCTATACTCTACTTTATAGTCTTCTTATAATAGGTCTATATACTAAAGGAGTTTTTTTAAAGCTATATAGCTAAGTCTATCTTATTCTATTTTAATTATCCCCTTAAGACTTTTTATAATATTATAAAGGAGAGTCTTAAAAAATAAATAAAACTACTTTATAGAAATAGTAAATAAACTCTATTTATAGATCTATTCTATTAATAATATCTTCTAAGCGGGCGATCTTATTATTAAGAAGGTCCCTTAGGTTTAACTATCTTCTACTATAGGTTATATCTTAGTAATAGGATTATTACTTCTTCTTCTTTATTGTACTCCTTATTCTACTCTAATCCTTAATATAGTTAAAACTACTTACCCTATTATACTAAGCGTAAGAAGTTATAATAATATATTCCCTCGGGTATATTCTATTCGATCTAATCCTATTAGTTAACCCTCTACTAGATATAGTCTATATAACTATAGTTATACTTATTTAAAGGATTAGGTTACTTAAGATATAATAGTATATTTATAAGTATAGTTCTTAGGCGTAGCTTAATAGTTATATTACTACTTAGTATCTATAAGACTTATAACTAAAGCTAATATCTAAGGTATTTAGGCTTATTATCTAGTATTTTAAATAAAAAGGATCTAGATAATGTTAATAATTTATAAATAAGTTAAGGAATATCTACTAGAAGAGATAGCGTAATATTATTATTATTTCTAAAGTTTATTATATTACTATCTATAGGTAAAGTAGTAGGAGGGTATAAAAGAAAGAAAGGTACTTTCTTAAAGTCTTCTTAGCTTAATAGGGTATCTTATAGATCTATACTACTATTAATAGTTAAGTTATAGAACTCTATAGTAATTGTAGATATATATTAGGTAACTAAGGGGATTTTAGAGTTAGAGAATAATATACTATCACTTAAGGTTATCTTACTAAATCATAATAATAGTAACCCTTCTTAAATTAGAGCTCTAGCCTACTTAACGTACTAGAGGCTATATATAAATCTATCCCACTATTAAACTAAATTAATTATATAGGTATTAATTAATAGGAGCTTTTAGAGTTATTAAGGGGCTCCTATCTTGTAATACTATATATTAAGGTCTTATATAGACTTAACGAAGCGCTAATTACTATTCTAGTCCTATATAGAGTTATAATAGAAGTAGTAGCTAGTTAACTAGTTTATAAAGGTCGTAGCCTAGTAATATTTATTAAAGTTTAGTAAAAAGAAGGCCCTAGTAGTATCCTAAAGATTCTTTGCTTCTACCCTTTTAGGCTCTATAGAAGCCTTATTAATTTCTTTCCTAGGTTACTAGGCTAGTTTATAAATTAGAATATAGATATTATAAGGGTAGCTTTTGTTATAGGCTACGCCCGGGTTAAGCCTACCTAGGCTTCTGCCTAGGTTCACCGCCTTAAGGAGCTACCTAGGGCCTACCCGGGGCTTACCTAGTTATTCCCTATAGACTAGCGAAATCTCTATTAGAGAGGAAAACTTCTCCTTTTCCTCTTTAGCTTAAATAAATAGTATTATAATAACCTCTTATTAAATAAACTTAGGTCTAATCCCTTATATATTCAAGCTTATTACTATAATAATAATAATAGGTTAAGCGCTACTCCCTACTAGTTAGTAAAATAGTTAATAATAATATAGCTAAAACTTAAGATAAGCTATTATAAGCTAATTTAGTAATAGTAATAGAGTCCCTCTAGTAATAGTTATAGGAGGTTAAGTAGGGGAATAGCTAATATATAGCTATATAGACCCCTATAAGTATTACTAATAAGGTATTAGTAATACTTAGTATAATATACTAGAAGCTACTACCCCTATTCCTAAAGTTTTTAAGTAAGTAGAAGGAATATACTACCCTAGTATAATAAATAAGATATAAGATTACTATAGATAAGGCGTTCTATATTATAGATATAGAGGTATAGTACCTTATTAACTCTTACTTAGATATTATAGCCTAGTAGGTAGTCTTTATTTTCTATAGAGCTAGGGGGGGTAGGGGGAAATATAACCCTAAGGATTTTATAGCCTACCTGGATTAGACGTATAAGGACCTAAATATCTAATTATAAGCTATAGCTTAACTATAAACCCTCTAGTAGAAAGAGAATAAATCCCTAGTAACTTTCTTATTAAGATTTAAGTAAATACTAGCTAATATAAATAGTATAAACTAGCCTAGCTAAGTTTAGATCTTACTTCTAGAGGCCTCCCTTACCCCTAGGCTAAGGGATTAACTAATTATTATTAACTTACTAGCTAATTATAATAGCTAGCTCTTAAAGGTTTAGAGTATTATATAAAAAGTAGAGCGCTAGAAGGTTACTAGTAACTACCTAGTAACCTACTAGAGACTTATTACTAAGGATACTAAAGGGGATATTTATATAACTAGAGCTATATATATCTTATAAATTAAGGAAGTAAGATACTATAACTACTAAAACTCTAGATTCTCCTTAGGTACCTCCCTAGTATAATACTAATAACCTTAGAAGAGCATAAGGGACCCCTATACTTATTATACTTATAGAGCTAGGGGTTATATTACCTAGTATTACCCTAATAAGGAGGACTAGCTACCTAGGGTTATAAAAGTAAAGACCTTAAAAGAAGAACTAGTATACTATAAGGTTATAAATAACTACTAAGTAGTAACTAACTCCTTAGAAGAAGATAAGAAGTTAGGAAAAGACTAACTCTAGAGTGAAATTAGGCCCTAGAGCTTACTAAAGAGGAGATATTAGGTTAAGAAGAATATAAATAGGAATAACTAGCTAATAATAAGCTTATTACTATTTAAGTTAGAGTTACTAGAGGATATCTAGCTTACGCTTTAGTAAATACTAGGAGTAATACCTATATAATAATTAACCTTTCCCTAGCTTAATATCTCTACTTTTTATATATTAAGAAGAGATACTAACTTATAAGAAGGTATATACTTAATAAACTATTACTAAGTAATATGCTAGGTATAGTAGTATTCAACTTAGAAATAAGTAGGTATACTTAGTATATCTTTATATATATAGTTAATAGCCTAGACTTTAATATCCTCTTAGGGCGCCCTTAGATAGAATAGAGCTAGGTTATTTATAATACTATAGCTTATTAAGTATACTATAGGAGGGGATACGTTAGGCTATACCTAAAGGACTAAGAAGAAACTCCCCTTATAAAGGAAATAAAAGCTATAAGGTTCCTTAATATACCCTCGTTCTCTATAATCTACTAATACCTAGCGAGATAATAGGGTAAATATTAAGAGGGTACTAAAGAAGTATTAATATAAGCTATTAGCTTAGCTAATATTAAGAAAGCCTTAAACTTAAAAATAAAAGAGGATTAATAATACTATTTATTAAACTAGGTCTTAAGGGAGTTTCCTAACCTATTTAACCCTAATAAAGCTTACTTATTACCCCCTAGGTAACTAGGGGTAAATTACTAAATTAACCTTATACTAGGACTAGATAGGAGGGAGCTACTACTCCCCTAAGGCCCCCTCTATAGTATATTAAGAGACGAGCTACTAGTATTAAAAAAGACCCTATAAGACCTCCTAAATAAGGGGTTTATTAAGGCTAGTAGCTTACTTACTAGAGTATTAATACTCTTTATAAGGAAGCTAGATAGGGGAATTTACTTCTATATTAACTATAGGGCTCTTAATATAATTATAAAAAACGACTACTACCCCCTCTTATTAATCTCTAAGACGCTATACTAAGTAAGTATAGCTAAGTAATATACTAAGCTAGATATAATAATAGCTTTCGATAAGTTAAGGGTAGTAGAGGAGTACTAGGAGAGAATTATATTTTATACCTAATATAGATTATTTAAATAAGTAGTTTACTTATTTAGCTTAACTAATACCCCTACTAGCTTCTAGTAATATATTAAAAGCACCCTATAAGACTTCCTTAAGAACTTTATTACTACTTATATAAATAATATATTAATTTACTCTAATAGAATAAGAGAATACTATTAGAGGAAGGTCTAGGAGGTCCTCTAGAGGCTAGTAGATATAGGCTTAAACCTTAACCCTATAAAGTATAAGTTCTTAGTTAAGATAGTTAAGTATATAGGGTTTATTATAATAATAAGAGAGGGTCTCTCTTATAACCCTAAGAAACTCTAGGTAATTACTAAGTAGTTACCCCTTACCTCTCTAAAGGGGGTCTAGAGCTTCCTAGGGTTTATAAACTATTATAATATATTTATACTAGAATATAGGGATATTATTAGATTACTTATACTACTTATTAGGAAGAATATAACGTTTTAATAAGGAGATAATTAAGAATAAGCTTTCTTATAGCTTAAGTAGCTTTTTAATACCTAGCTAATACTCTACTAGTTTAGTTTAAAAAATAAGATTATTATTAAAACTAACTATTTAGGATTTATATTAAGAGGGGTGCTCTTATAAGTTAACTTAGAGGGTTCTTAGCGTCCTATAGTATTCTACTTATAGAAGCTCTTATTTATAGAGTATAACTACCTTATTTATAATAAGGAGCTCCTAGTAGTCCTTTCTTACTTATATATATAAAAGGCAGAGCTACGTAGTATAACTACTTTTAAGGTACTAACTAACTACTAGGGGCTTAAATACTTTATAAAGAAGTAATACCTTATAAAGCGCTAAAGCTAGTAAGTAGAGGAGCTATCCTAGTATAATTTTACTATTAAATACCGCCCTAGTAAGGAAGTAATAGCCCCTAATACCCTCTCTTAGAGAGAGTAAGATATATTATAAGAGGAGGATAATAAGTAGAAATAGGGGAGGGTCTTATAACTAATACTAAACTACGCCTACCCCTATAGGGACCTTATAGTTAGCCCCCTAGTAAGGAGAAGTTAGAAGGGCTATATTAATACCCTAGATACTATAGTCTTTAATAATAACTCTAAACTATAGGCGCTATAGCTAGAAACTATAAAGAAGGATATAATATATAAAGCTATATACTATATAGTTACCTACTAGCTTTAGAGCTTCCTACTAGATATAAAAGCTAAGGTTTAAATTAGTAAGTATAATATTAATAGTTAGGGGATACTAATATTTAGGGGGAGGCTATAGGTACCTAGTAGGGAGGATAATAATAACCTACTAAGGGAGCTCTATATAAAGATTATTTAATAGAGCTATAACTTAAATATAACTACCTACTTAAGCTATAATAGCACGCTAGAAATAGTAAGCTAGTAGTTCTATTAGCTAGGATAACTATAATTAGTACGGAGATTTATGAGGAATTATAATATCTATAGAGGGATATATATCTAGAAGTAAGCTAAGAGGGGCTTCCTAAAACCCCTACTAGTACCTACCTAGTTATACTTAGACCTCTTAATAGATTTTATTATAAACTTATTACTTATAAAGGATAACGCTAGCTAATACTTATAGGTTATAATAAATAAGCTAGGTAAGTTAGTAATATTAGAGGAGATAGGTACTATAGAGGTAGAAGCTTATACCTACTAGTTCCTTACCTCTTACTTCTAGTTCTATAAGTTCCTATATAGTATTATTAGTAATTAAGGGTCTAACTAGCTAAGCTATTTCTAAGCTAAATTCTACTACCTTACTAGTATAAAGAGGCTATTAAATACTATATACTACTTATAGACTAATAGTAATACTAAGAGGTAAAACTAGGAGATATAAGCTATCCTATAGGTATTTATAACCTAAGTATAGGATAACTAGGGGTAGCTCTTACTTACTACTTAGCTAGCGCTCTATAATAGGTTTAGTAGTATAACTAGGCTCTCGCTATTCTTCTGAGAATATAGGTACTATACTAACCCTATACTTATAGTAGATAATATAATAGAGGAGGCCCCCTCTAGGGATATAGTAGCTACCCTCTTAGTAGCGAGGCTATAGGAAGTAGTAGACTTTATTTAAGTAAGTATTATAGCTATCTAATAGTATAGCGAGGATAACGCGAACTAATATAGGACGCCTATAGAGGAGTACTAGGTAGGTAATAAGGTTTAGCTTTTAATAGCTAATTATAAAAGCCCTAGGCTTAGTAAGAAGCTATTATAGTTATATTATAAGTATATTATAGTTAGAGTCCTAAGCCTATACGTCGTTAAGTCTAATATACTTAGTAGTATCTACCTAAGGTTCTATATAGACCTCCTCTAGAGGGTACTAGAGGACCCCTTACCTATATAGATAAGGATAGACCCCTAGCTACTACTAATTATAGCTAATAATAGCGAATTTAAGTAGCGTATAGAGGAGATATATATAGCGCGATAGAAAGTAGTTAAATAAGGGTAGAGGCGCGAGGTCTTAGTTAAGTAGGAAGGGTATATAGAGCCTACCTAGGAGCCTATAGAAGCTATTATAAAGACTGCTATAATGGATAGGTATAAAGCCTTATATAGGCTAGTTATAGATAATAATAGTAACCTAGCCTATACCTAGGGGGGGACCGGCTAGGAGGGGGGATAGTATTATAAGCTATACCTAGGTTAAGCCTACCTAGGCTTTTACCTAGGTTTATTACTTTAAGAAGCTACCTAGGGCCTACCTAGGGCCTACTTAGTTATTCCCTATAGACTAGCGAAATCTCTACTAGAGAGGAAAACTATCCCTTTTCCCCTTTAGCTTAAATAAATAGTATTATAGCGACCTCTTATTAAATAAACTTAGGTCTAACCCCTCGTAGCTTTTAATTATAAACTTAAAAAGGGCTATAACCTCTAAATTATCTAAGTCTTCTTATCTTATAAGCTTCCCTTATATATTATAGAGGTCTAATAGATATTCTACCTAAGCTAAAGTTATAATAGGTAACTCTCTTTTATATTAGGTTATTAAGTAATTTATAGATTCTTAGCTCTATTATATATATTATAGGACTACTAGTACGGGCTTACTCTTATTTAGTATAGGGTTCCTTTTAGGTCTTATAGTATTAAATACTCCTAAGGTATTAGTAGGGTTAAATATAATATTTCTTAGGGTAGTAGGGGCTAAGTAGAGCGATATAGATATTTTTATAAACCTAGGGTAGTTAAGATATTTTATAAAGTTAGCTAGTTACTATAGGTTATAATCCCTCTTCTACTTCTTATAGTTATTCCTTCTTCTTATATTCTAGATATTTAGTTCTTTTAATAATCCTTCCTCTCTATTTAACTCTTTTAGATTAGTAGGAACTATTAAACTAGTCTATAACTTAATATCCTTAGGTATTAATAGGTTAATATCTATCCTATCTAAAGAAGAAACCTCTAGGTTTATAAATTAAGAGGTATACTTAGCTACTTAATATTTAATATCTTCTTAAGCTATTCTTTTCGTAATATCTTTTTCTCTTAATTTAAAGTATTAATTATATAGAAGTTTATTTACCCTTAGTTAGGTCTAGTATCCTTTAGGAGGTATTTTATTAGTAAAAGCTATTAATAAATAATTAATCTAAGCTTAATACCTTATCTTAATAAGCTACTTTAGAGGTACTAGGCTTCTAATCTATATAAAGAACCTAAGCTAATTAATAAATAGAGACTAGAAGCTTATAGTAGAGGGTCTATATATTAAAGTTCTATTAGGTATAGCTATCTTATTAAAACTTCCTTAGCTTTATATCTTAGTAGAAAGCTCCTAGTAATAAGTATTAGAGTTTATAGTTATCCTTTAGCTCCTTATTCTAATTACTAATTATTATAAAACTAGTTTCTCCTATCTTATAAGTTAATTAGTAGACCTATAATAACTACTTTAGTAGATTTAGGCGCTTATAAATAAATAAGGAGTATATTAGGGGACTTAGCTTTAATTTAGGTAACTATAGTATCCCTTATATCTCTATTTTTGAAATTATTTTCTATACCTCTAACTATCTTATAATAGAGTAGTTAGCTAGGCTTAATAAGATTTATAAGGTAATAAGTAACTACTAAGATATCCTTAATATATATCAGAGTTACTAATTCGAGTATACTAATAGTATTAAATATATTAGCTATAACTTACTATAGATATAAAGGGCGAATTGTTTTCTCTATTACTTCTAAGGTCTTATTCTCACGCTTAAGAAGGATATATTTTAATATTATATTAAAAGGGTCTATCTAACTAGGGATATTATTCTTCCTAGGTAGAGGGCGCGTCTTATATTTAATTAGCTAAGGCTAGTAACTAAGCTTATTAGGAGGTCTAAAGCCTAGGATATCTCTATTACTTTATCCCTATACTTAAAACCTACTTATACTTAGTTTATTAAGTATAAGCTTTATTAAAAGTCTAATTTTAAGGATAAGAAGGTTTAAGGATCTTAACTCCTAGATCTATATATCTAATACTTTTTTATTATAAAAATAACTTTCTCTATTATAATATATTAAGAGAAAAGTTAATAAGGGGAAAGTATAAGTAATTTATAAACTAAAGAGCTAAATAGAAGTAATATTTAAAGAAAAGGAGGAGCTATAATATAGTAGTTAATATTATATAGTTAGTAAATAAATTAAGTTTAAAAGTAAATAATATATATATTGGGGAGAGAAATTAGAGAGCTTAAGGGGTAAGGAGTATATATTTATATCTATTAATTACTTTAATAATATAGTGATTTATAAGGTAGCTTATAGAAGGAATAATTAACTCTCCTCCCTTACCCTCCTTAGCTTTAATAAAATGAAATAAACTTGGGATAAAAAACCTATAATAAATAGAATAGTAAATTAGGGTAGTTATATATAGGGAAAGAATAAAAGAAATCATAATTAGTAGTAGCTATTAAAACGAGCGATATAATTATAAATTAAATAAATATCCTCCTCTATTCTCTATTATTAACTTCTCCTCTTAAAATAACTACTTTTACCTAGCTACTTTAATCTTTATTTAACTCTTCTATACTTCCTCTTTTATATTTATAAATTATATCTTCTTATTATAACTAACTATAACTTCCTTATCTTAAGCGTTAAAATACTAATTAACCTCGCCCTCGTTATCTCCTATTAATAATAACCCTCTAGGTCCTTAGTCTTAATATCCCTATACTTAAAATAAAGAAAAATAATATACCTCTTTCTATTTAATACTCTAATAACTAACCTTAGGTATTCCTTCTCTTCTTATTATTATCCCTATACCTTTTAGCTAATAATTATAATTCTTAGGTAGTTATAAGCCTTACTTAGCTTTAGCTTAATACCCCTAGTAATAAATACTTAGAAGTAGCCTTTATACTATAGATATTCTCTAATAAAATTAATAAGGTAATAAGGCTAGCTTTCTAGAAGGCTTATCTTAGTAAATAGGACTTTAAATAAATATTTAGGGTAACTAAGGGGTCTAGAGACTTCTACTATTAAGTCCTTATCTATACTTCTACTATTTTCCTCGCTAGATTATAGGAGATAAAGGTCTTTTAGCGCGTAGTAGCTATATATAGTTTATTTATTTAATCCTAAGGCGGTTATAGTATAGAACCCTATATCTATTATAAAGAGTAGGCTTATACTACTAGGAACCCTATAACTAGCGTTTATATCTATAAACTATACTTAAAGTATATCTCTATACTAAGTACTCCTTATGCTAACTACTTCTTCTATATAACTTAAGAGAGTTATTTATATAATAATATAAGTATTTATAAACGCTATAGGTATAGAATTAAGTATAATAATAAGGTAAGGAGGAGCAAAGAGTTTAATAGTATTAAGGAGATCCTATAGTCCTAAATCCTAGTAAATATTATAGTTATAGCTATAGCTAAGTTTAACTTCTCGCTCCTTTATAATAAATACTATTAATAGGCCTAGGAATATTACCCTAAAGCTAGGTTTATATACTCTTATTACCTTTTTATAATAAAGCTACCTCTAGAGTTTAACCTTAAAGAAATTATAGACTACTTAGGGCTTTACGTTACGAATTAAGGTAGGAAAACAGGGTTTCTACATATAGTTATATAATATATGGGGGGGGGGGGGGGGGGGAGCGAAAAGAAAAAGAGAATAAGAGGCTAGTTAGGTTTTGATAAGAAATCGAGGCGAATAATATATAAATAGGTCTATAAAGCTAAAGGTCAAATATATCTAGGTATAAAATTAATATAATCCCTTTTATAAGTATCCTTCTCTTTCTCTTCAGTAATACGTAATCTAATATTAGTAATAATCTTTTCTAGGAAAGGGGGGTAAGAAGGGTCTACTAATATCCCCCCTAGGGGCTAATAACTACGATTTTAATACCCGCTTTCCCCTTCTCTTCTTCTCTTCTTCTCTTTAAGTTATTAATCTTATATTTATTTAGTAAGGGGGGGGGCTTTAGTATTATTACTAGAAGGTTAAGGATCTTATACTTTCCTAGGCTTAATAACCCTATTATAACTGTAAGAATACCAAAGGTATATCTTAAAAATTCTATAATAATCTTATAAGGTTTATATAAACCTTAACAAATACCTATAGTATATATAGTTATATAACTATATAATATCTCTTTAATAATACTTTAATAACTATAAAACATAAAATAATAACTATAAAAGTATTTCCTTTATGGAATAAATACTTTAAAAATCTACATAAATTCTAATAATAGTAATAACCTTATATATATATTTATAATCCCTAGCTTTATAGCTGTAAATATACAGAAATTGCGCACGGACCACATAGTGATCTAAGCGCGATTTCTGCTTAATAAGCTACTGCTTTGTAGTTACGTTTCAGAATATCTTACCCCTCACTTCGTGAGGGTAGGATTTATA
Source organism: Colletotrichum ledebouriae (assembly GCA_036785755.1). NCBI lineage: Eukaryota > Fungi > Ascomycota > Sordariomycetes > Glomerellales > Glomerellaceae > Colletotrichum > Colletotrichum ledebouriae. Next base: position 59,500 of record JAVHLU010000151.1, read on the forward strand.
ACTTAGAAATAATATCAACAATACTATCAATATTCAACGATTTCTCAATCGATTAATTGCAGGGAAAATACCTCCTTATGCTTAAATTTATGAGCTTTCATCACTATATTACTCAGCCTATTAATATCTATTATTCAGGCTGTTTTACCGCCCCTTTTACTACTTATATACCTATTCTTACAGTAACTACTAATAGATATTAAAGTTATCTAGGCTAATATTATATTAAATAATAATAAGGAGGCGTGCTTTGAATAGGTAGGGAGTTACTAATACTATCTCTTACCCTTATCCCTAAAGTTTAGGAATATTATCCCTAGAATCTTAAACTTTTAAATTAAGAAATAAAAGGAAAGGAAAATAAGAATAGGTTTATAAATTATTAATTAAAATAAGTTATAATAAAAGAAACCTTATATATCCCTTAGATCCTCTATCTTAATATACTCTTTTTCCTTCTCTTTTATTATCTTAGGAATCTTAATAATTAGTTATTACTTAACTTTTAAAGCTTTAATTATTTTCTCTAAATCCTTTAAATATTACTTTAATTATACTACTAATTATAATAAATCCTCCTCTTTCTCCTAATTACTTTCTCTAGGTATTATAAGTTCCTTTTCCTCTTCCTTAGATATATAATTATTATACTCTCTATTCCCTAGTATTAAGAAGACTTTTACTAGGTTTCTTTCTAAATTAGATCTATAAATATCTAAATTACTTAGTTCCTAATACTTTTTAGGAGCTTAAATAAATTTATAAGGTTAATTCCTACTAAGTGTTTTTCCTGTAACCTTATTAATTACTAATATTACTAATTAATATAATAGAGTATTTAGAGCTTATAATAGGATATAGAAGGGACCTTATTATTAGTAGGTAAGCTTTTTAATAGATAACTTATTAATAGAACCCTTTATATTAAATACTAGTACTAAATTACTTACCTCTAGCCTCTCCTTCCTTATAATCCTCTTATATTAACTATTATAATATTCTATAGTTTCCTTATATTAACTATTATAATATTCTATAGTTTCCTTATATTAACTATTAATTATCTTTTTAGCTTACTTTCTATCCTTATTAAGTTATAGGAAGGCTTATAGTTATATTTAAACCTCCTCTTCCTTTATTATTACTAAATCCTAATTAAGAACCCTCTGGATTAGCGTTAAGGTTGTAATAGGAGTAATAGGCTTAAACCTATATAATAAGTAGAAAGGGCTAAAGCTAGTTAAAATATAAATCCTTAATTAGTTTATTGAGCTCGGAATTACGCCGCAGCCCCTTCGCAAAAAGACTATAACAAATTTACCTAGTTTATAAGTATAATTCGGGAAATAGTATATTAGTATTTTAACCTATGCCCTCTACTAGTTAAGGAAAATAATATATAAACCCTATATGTTCCTACTACTTATAAGTAAACCCTCTAAATATTACTATATAAAGTCGGACGCGCGCTGCACTAGGGCTAATTATATCGGAGCTAAATAAGCTACTAAGGCTCTCGTAGTAAAGCTACTATATAAGATAACTCCTTAACCTAAAAGGTCGACCTTCTAGTAAGGTGCTATGAATATTACTATATAAGAGGTAGCTCCTTAGCTAAAGAGGTCTTTCCTAAGAGGTTCTTATAGCTAGAAGTATAAGAAGCTCTGCTACTACGAGCAGGGCCTTATACCTCTCCCTCTTCCTTATCCTTATCCCTTAACTATATTAGTACTAAACTTTATATATAAATATACTAAGCCTAAGTAAGATATACCCTTTAGTATAAATAATATAGAGGGGATCGCTAGAGAGTTTAGCCTCGATATAATTAATAAAACACGCTCCTTTATTAACTACTCTACTATATATAGAGAGCGTATTATTAATATAGCCCTTAAGAGGGCTTACCTTAATACCCCTATAGGGGACTTTATAAGGCGTAATAGTATTAGAGCTAAGTAAGTAAACTTAGTAGTAGAAGTTTAGCGGGTTATTATATACCCTATAGAGTAGCCCTTCTTCGAGCAGGTCCTCTATATTACTAAGGTAGAAGTAGCCTAGGTAGCCTAGGCCTATTAGGGCTTAAACGTCGGTAAGTACGGCTTATGCTAACTACTTTAATATAGAGAGAGCGTTACTAATAATAGTATAGTAAAGATAGTAATAACTTCTAGCGGATAAAGCAGTAATAGAGGCGGTATTTAGTAGTAGTATAGGTAGTATATAAGAGGAAAAGTCGATAGTTTTATAGTTTAAATAATTAAAAACTACGTTATTATCGATATAAAGTTAAAGATCGTGAGGCTATTAATAGGCACGTATAAGTATAGCTATAGTTAGGAAAGGATCACGTGACCGAAGGCTATGTATTATTAGGAGGCGCGGAGTTAGAAGGTCTATTGCACTTAAGCAGGTAAAATCACTATGCAGTGGCTAGAGGCTAGCAGGAAGGTATAGTTAAGGGCTAATATCTCTCTATCCTCTAGTCTATATTAATAATATATAAGTAATTAGCTAATAACTAGTCTTAACTACTCCGTTAGCCCTCAGGTTATATATAGATATTATTTTCCTCCTTATATTATATTTCTTATTAAATTTAATAATAGTATTCGTATTCTCTAGCCCTTTATTAATAATAAGTTTACTATATAGTTTATAGTAGTAGATAATCTCTTCTTAAATAAACTTAGCGATCTTAGCTAAAGTTACTCTCTTAAGCTAGTAATCTTTAGGCTATCTTATTAGTAGATCTCTTACCTTAATAAGGTATTACTTACTTATTCTCTATATATCTAATAAGATCCTAGTAAAGGGTAGTCCTTTTAGGGAGCTATAGGTCCTTATATTATCTATATATTAAGCTCTCCTCTTTTAGTAATTAGGATAACTTTTTAGGGATTTACTAATCTCTATATAGATACTAGCCTAGATATAGCGATTAAATAGTCTTCTAGCTATAGCTTACTTACTTTAATAACTACTCTCTTTATAAGCCTTTATAATTAGCTTCTTCTATTACTTAGGATTATTAATAAACTCGTTATAGTATTAGCTTCTACTTTATTAATCTAGTAAAACGTAAGTAGTTCTAAATTTAATAATCTAATACTCTAGTCTTAAAGTTATAATACCTTACTAGTTAAATTCCTAGAGGGTATCCCTATATTATTAAATAGTAAGTAATTTATTAAGAATATACTAAATAGGTTTATAAATTATTAAGAAGTATATCTAGGATATTTATTATATTACTAATAACCTCTATATTTCCTACTAAGACCTCCTCTATATATTACGTATTACTATAGTATTAAGCTTAATTAAAGAAAGAACTAGGTTCTATATTTATAAAGAAAGTTTATAAATCGATCTAGTAGTCGATCTCCCCCTCTACCTCTTTATTAATAGTATTAGAAGGTCCCTAGGGTTTTTATAATAAGCTATCTACTACTATATTCTAAGTATTATAGGCATATTATATATTAAAGTTAAATATTAAAATCTATATAATCTAGCGAATAATAAGGGCTCCTAGGAGGTTTATAGCTATTCTATTAAGTTATATAACTAATATCTAAGGATTTATCTCTAGGATAAAGTATTATCTATATAAATAGTTATATAACCTCTTTAAAGCTTTTAGAATACTATATAATTCCTTCTTCCTAGCGTTATATAATAGCTCTAGTTATAATTAAGTATTACTTTTAAAGCGAGAGACTATACGCTAGTTATTAATAAATTATTCTAGAACTCTCCCCTATCTTATATTACTAGTATTAACTATAAGGTAGATATCTCCTCCTTTAGAGCTATAGTCTATAGTAATAAGGATTAGAGCCCTTATAAGTATCGTTTTTAAGGTATATATAGCTATCTATTACTTCTCCTCCTAGCTAAATAAGGTATCCTTCTTAAGTAAGTTAGTAAGTAGCTTTATAATAGTAGAGTAATCCTTTACCTAGGATCTATAGAACGTTATAATCCTAAGAAAAGCCCTTAACTCTATTAAATTAATATAAGTAGCTTATTTATAGATCTTAACTATCTTTACTTCCTCTAGATAACGCCTATTAGTACTATAAATATAGCTAATAATTATTACTACTTCCTAGGCCTTTTATAACTTAACTACTACTATTATATACTCCGCTAGCTCTGAATTAACTAAGACCTTATTAATATTCTATAAGTATTCTAAAATAGATCTATAAATCCCTAGATAAGACTCGATCTCTTCTTTATTATATCGTGAAGTTAGTCCTTTAATAGCGATATTAATAAGGAAGGCTTTATAATAGCTAGGGATAAGGTTATATAGGATTCTAATTATAACCTATATAAACTAAGTAACTAAGTTTATTACTCCTTAAGGTAACGTATATATCTATAGTAGTCTAATAGGTAATACGAACGTCGTTAAGTCTCTACTTATAGGGTCTAAGGGGACTTAGTTATATCCTAAGAAGAAGTCTAGTAGTAATAATAGTTAATATATAGCGAAGTCTTCTAAAAAGCCGTCTACTAGAGGGGGTAGTATTACGTCTTATATTATAACTATATTTATCTTAGTTTCTAAGTTAATAAGCCTTATCTTACTATCTTTCTTTCGCACGAGGAAGAATAGATTATAATAAGCTATATAACTTTGCTTAAGGATTCCCTTCTTTAGTCTATTCTTTAGAATTATAATAATATCCTACTCTAGTCCTCTTAATATTAGGATTCCTCTTACTTACTATACCTTATATAGTACTATTTAAATTATTTATAGAGGTATAACGGAAGGGTATTATTACGGGCTACGCCCGGGTTAAGCCTACCTAGGCTTCTGCCTAGGTTTACCGCCTTCCTAGGGCCTACCTAGTTATTCCTTATAGACTAGCGAAATCTCTACTAGAGAGGAAAACTTCCCCTTTTCCTCTTTAGCTTAAATAAATAGTATTATAGTAACCTCCTATTAAATAAACTCAGGTCTAACCCCTTATATATTAAAGCTTATTATTATAATAATAATAAGAGGTTAAGCGCTACTCTCTATTAGTTAGTAAGATAATTAATAGTAGTATAACTAAAACTCGAGATAAGCTATTATAAGCTAATTTAGTAGTAGTAATAGAGTCCCTCTAGTAATAGTTATAAGAGCTCAAGTAAGGGAATAGCTAGTATATAGCTATATAGACCCTTATAAATATTACTAGTAAGGTACTAGTAATACTTAGTATAATATACTAGAAGCTACTACCCCTACCCCTAAAGTTTTTAGGTAAGTAGAAGGAATACGCTACCTAGGTATAATAGATAAGGTATAAGATTACTATAAATAGGGCGTTTTATATTATATATATAGAGGTATAATACCTTATTAACTCCTACTTAGATACTATAGCCTAATAAGTAGTCTCTACTTTTTATAGGGCTAGGGGGGGTAGGGGAAAATATAACCCTAAGGACTTTATAGCCTACCTAAACTAGATATATAAAGACCTAAATATCTAGTTATAAGCTATAGCTTAACTATAAACCCTCTAGTAAAAAGAGAATAAATCCCTAGTAACCTTTCTACTAAGATTTAAGTAAATACTAGCTAATATAAGTAGTATAAACTAGCCTAGTTAAGTCTAGATCTTACTTCTAGAAGCCTCCTTTACCCCTAAGCTAAGGGACTAGCTAATTACTATTAACTTACTAGCTAATTATAGTAGCTAGCTCTTAAAGGTTTAGAGTATTATATAAAAAATAGAGCGCTAGAAGGTTACTAGTAACTACCTAGTAACTTACTAGAGACCTACTACTAAGAATACTAAGGGGGATATCTATATAACTAGAGCTATATATATCTTATAAGTTAAGGAGGTAAGGCGCTATAACTACTAAAACTCCAGGTCCTCCTTAAGTACCTCCCTAGTATAATATTAATAGCCTTTAAAGGGTACGAGGGACCCCTATACCTATTATACTTATAGAGCTAGAGGTTATATTACTTAGCGCTACTCTAATAAAGAGGACTAGCTACTTAGAGTTATAAAAATAAAAACCTCAAAAGAAGAACTAGTATATTATGAGGTTATAAATAACTACTAAGTAGTAATTAATTCCTTAGAAGAAAATAAAGAGTTAGGAAAGAATTAGCTCTAGAGTGAAATTAGGCTCTAGAGCTTATTAAGGAGGAGATATTAAGTTAGAAAGAATATAAATAGGAATACCTAGCTAATAATAAGCTTATTATTATTTAAGTTAGAGTTAATAGAGGATATCTAGCTTATATCCTAATAAATACTAAGAGTAATACTTATATAATAATTAACCTTTCCCTAGCTTAATACCTCTCCCTTTTATATATTAAGAAGAGATACTAACTTATAAGAGGGTATATACTTAGTAAACTATTACTAGGTAACGCGCTAGGTATAGTAGTATTTACCTTAGAAATAAGTAGTTATACCTAATATACCTTTATATATATAGTTAATAGCCTAGACCCTAATATCCTCTTAGGGCGCCCCTAGATAGAGTAGAGCTAAGTTATTTATAATACTATAGCTTATTAAGTATACTATAGGAGGGGATAAGTTAGGCTATACCTAAAAGATTAAGAAGAAACGCCCCTTATAAAAGAAATAAGGGCTATAAGGTTCCTTAATATACCCTTATTCTCTATAATCTACTAATACCTAGTAATATAATAAGGTAAGTACTAGGAGGGTATTATAGAGGTATTAGTATAAGCTATTAGCTTAGCTAATATTAAGAAAGCCTTAAACCTAAAACTAAAAGAGGATTAATAATACTATTTACTAAGCTAGGTCTTAAGGGAGTTTCCTAACCTATTTAACCCTAATAAAGCTTACTTACTACCTCCTAGGTAACTAGGGGTAGATTACTAAATTAACCTTATATTAGGACTAGATAGGAGGGAGCTACTACTCCCCTAAGGCCCCCTCTATAGTATATTAAGAGAAGAGCTACTAATATTAAAAAAGACCTTAAAAGACCTCTTAGATAAGGGGTTTATTAAGGCTAGTAGCTTATTTATTAGGGTATTAGTACTCTTTATAAGGAAGCTAGGTAGGGGAATTTGCTTTTATATTAACTATAGGGCTCTTAATATAATTACTAGGAAGTATTACTACCCCCTCCTATTAATCTCTAAGATATTATATTAGGTAAGTATAGCTAAGTAATATATTAAGCTAGATATAATAATAGCCTTCTATAAGTTAAGAGTAATAAAGGAGTACTAGGAGAGAACTATATTTTATACCTAGTATAAGTTATTTAAGTAGGTAGTTTACTTATTTAACCTAACTAGTACCCCTACTAGCTTCTAGCGATATATTAATAGCACTTTATAGGACTTCCCTAATAACTTTATTACTACTTATATAAATAATATATTAATTTATTCTAATAAAATAAGGGAAGATTATAAGAGGAAAGTCTAGGAGGTCCTCTAGAGGCTAGCGGATATAAGCCTAAACCTCGACCTTATAAATTATAAGTTCTTAGTTAAGATAGTTAAGTATATAGGGTTTATTATAATAATAAGAGAGGGTCTCTCTTATAACCCTAAGAAACTCTAGGTAATTACTAAGTAGTTACCCCCTACCTCCCTAAAGGGGGTCTAGAGCTTCCTAGGGTTTATAAACTATTATAATATATTTATACTAGAATATAAGGATATTATTAGACTATTTATACTACTTACTAAGAAGGGTATAACGTTCTAGTAGGGAAATAATTAAGAATAAGCCTTCTTATAGCTTAAGTAGCTTTTTAATACCTAGCTAATACTCTATTAGTTTAAGCTAGAAGATAAGATTATTATTAAAACTAACTATTTAGGATTTACGCTAAGAGGGGTATTCTTATAAGTTAACCTAGAAGGTATTTAGCGTCCTATAGCGTTCTACTTATAAAAGCTCTTACCTATAGAGTATAACTACCTAATCTATAATAAGGAGCTCCTAGTAGTCCTTTCTTACTTATATATATAGAGAGTAGAGCTATATAGTATAACTACTTTTAAGGTACTAATTACCTACTAGGGGCTTAAATACTTTATAAAGAAATAGCGCCTTATAGAGCGCTAGAGCTAGTAAGTAAAGGAGCTATCCTAGTATAATTTTACTATTAGATACTACTCTAGTAAAGAAGTAATAGCCCCTAATACCCTCTCTTAGAGGGAGTAGAACGCGCTATAAGAGTAGGATAATAAATAGAAACAGGGGAGGGTCTTATAGCTAATATTAAACTACGCCTACCCCTATAGGGACCCTATAGTTAGCCCCTTAGTAAGGAGAAGTTAGAAGGGCTATATTAATATCCTAGATATTATAGTCTTTAATAGTAACCCTAAAGTATAAGCGCTATAGCTAGAAACTATAAAAAAGGATATAATATATAAGGCTATATACTATATAGTTACTTACTAGCTTTAGAGCTTCCTATTAGATATAAAGGCTAAGATTTAAATTAGTAAGTATAATATTAGTAGTTAGAGGAGACTAATATTTAGGGGGAGGCTATAGGTACTTAGCGGGGAGGATAATAATAACTTACTAAGGGAGCTCTATATAAAGATTATTTAATAGAGCTATAACTTAAATATAACTACCTACTTAAGCTATAATAGCACGCTAGAAATAGTAAGCTAGTAGTTCTATTAGCTAGGATAATTATAATTAATACGGAGATTTATAAGGAACTATAATATCTATAGAGGGATGTATATCTAGAAGTAAGCTAAGAGGGGCTTTCTAAAACCCCTACTAGTACCTAACCTAGTTATACTTAGACCTCTTAATAGATTTTATTATAAACTTATTACTTATAAAGGATAACGCTAGCTAATACTTATAAGTTATAGTAAATAGGCTAGGTAAGTTAGTAATATTAGAGGAGATAGGTACTATAGAGGTAGAAGCTTATACCTACTAGTTCCTTACCTCTTACTTCTAGTTCTATAAGTTCCTATATAGTATTATTAGTAATTAAGGGTCTAACTAGGTAAGCTACTTCTAAGCTAAATTCTACTACCTTACTAGTATAAAGAGGCTATTAAGTACTATATATTACTTATAAACTAATAGTAATACTAAGAGGTAGAACTAGGAGATATAAGCTATCCTATAGGTATTTATAACCTAGGTATAGGATAACTAGGGGTAGCTCTTACTTACTACTTAGCTAGCGCTCTATAATAAGGTTAGTAGTATAAATAGGCTCTCGCTATTCTTCTTAGAATATAGGTATTATACTAACCCTATACTTATAATAGATAATATAGTAGAGGAGGCCCCCTCTAGGGATATAGTAGCTACCCTCCTAGTAATAAGGCTATAGGAGGTAGTAGATTTTATCTAAATAAGTATTATAGCTACTTTATAATATAGCGAGGAGAATATAAACTAATATAGGATACTTATAGAGGAATACTAAGTAAGTAATAAGGTTTAGCTTTTAATAGCTAACTATAAGAGCTCTAGGCTTAGTAAGAAGCTATTATAGTTATACTATAAGTATATTATAGTAAGAGTCCTAAGCCTGCACGTTATTAAGTTAGACGTACCTAGTAGTATTTACCTAAGGTTCTATATAGACCTCCTCTAGAGGGCACTAGAGGGCCCCTTACCCGCATAGATAAGGATAGACCCCTAGCTACTGCTAATTATAGCTAATAATAGCAAATTTAAGTAGTAAGAGGAGATATATATAGCGCGATAGAAGGCGGTTAGGCGAGGGTAGAGGTATAAGGTCCTAGTTAAGTAGGAAGGGTATATAGAGCTTACCTAGGAGCCTATAGAGGCTATTATAGAGACTACTATAATAAATAGGTATAAAGCCCTATACGGGCTAGTTATAGATAATAATAGCAACCTAGCCTATACCTAGGGGGGGACTAGCTAAGAGGGGGGATATTATTATAAGCTATACCTAGGTTAAGCCTACCTAGGCTTCTACCTAGGTTTACTACCTTAAGGAGCTACCTAGAGCTTACCTAGTTATTCCCTATAAACTAATAAAATCTCTACTAGAGAGGAAAACTTCCCCTTTTCCTCTTTAGCTTAAATAAATAGTATTATAGCGACCTCTTATTAAATAAACTCGGGTCTAACCCCTTATAGGTATATAGAGCTATAATACTTAAATTCCTAGGCTAAAGCCTTCTCTCTCGTAGTAAGAATAGCTAAAAGGAGCTTCTTTTCTATAGGCTATAGATAATTAATAGTCTTTAGAATAGCTTCTTATCGAGCTCTTATAAGCCTTATTCCTTACTTAATAGTTAAAAACTTCGGTATAACTAAGCTTATAAATAGGGTACTAGGATCTAGTATTATATTTTTCTTAGCCTTTACTTATGCTTTTAACTTCTACTCTAGGTCTCTATCTAGGGTTAAACTATTTAATATAGCGTTATTAATAGGTCAAATCTTCTTATCTTTCGTTTTATATATTATATTAATATCTTCTATTAGTAATACGGGCGTTATTAGTATAGGCTTATAATTATTATAGGGGAAAGTAGTATCTATAGCTATAATAACTTTAATACCTTTCTAATATACTAACTTATACTTCCTCCTAAGTACTTTCTTCTTTAATATTCTTTTCTTAGGTCTGCGAATATAGTATTAATAATTAATACTATAGCTATTAAATCCTATTATATACCTTAAAGTTATAATCGCTTTATAGATCTTATTAAGTTTAGGGGTAACTTTATTATAGATTATAATCTCTAGGATTTTATTAAAATTTAATCTAAACTCTTTAAAGAATAGTAATAACTTCCTTATCTAGGTCTAATTATTACTTAACTTCGTTTAGTAAGTTATAAGAGCCTTTAAAAGCTTATTAAATCGCTTTAATATCCTAGTATACCTTTATACTCCCTAGCGTTATATCTAGCTCTTCCTTATCCTTAGTATTATTAACTTACTAATTATCTCTTATAAAGTCTAAGCTTATTATTATATTAGGTTTATTAATAGTAGCCTCTATTTCCCCTTCTCTATAAGAGATAAGAGGGTATATTAATACTAAAAGGAAATAAAGTCGTCTATCTTAGTAATAATTTATAAGAAGCGAGTAGTTAAGTCTCCTATATAGAATAATAGCGGGATATTAATCTTAATATTCCTAGACTAAAGGACTCTAATAATTTAGTTCTACGCGTAATCTAGTATTATTTAAGTCTTTAAGATAAAGGGAGCTCCTAGTACTAGGTCCTTATTATAAGTATTTTTAAGGAAAATAAAAAAGCTAATATCTTAAATCTAATTACTATTAATATAAACGTTATCTATAATTATACTTATAAATTAGGTCCTCTACTCTCTATTAGTAATCCCGCAGATCCCTATATTTATCTTAACTATATCGCTCTATAAGCCTAGACGCTTAATATAACTTTTACTAATAAAGTTAATAGTAGAGCTACTATTAATACTCCCTCTAATTAGTATATTTATAGGGCTATAAAAGGTAATAGTAATCTACTAATAGGTTATAATAAAGTCTAGGATAGTAATATATCTTAGTAGTAGAAGTAATATAGAATCCTAATCTTCTATTATAATACCTATTTTAAAGATAGGATTAATTATATAATAATTAGATTAAATTACCTTAGTCTATAAACACTTAGGTAGGTTTATAGAGATAGCTACTAAGGTTACTTAGCCTTTAGAATAGTTTATATTATTATTCTACTAATCTATTTATTCCTATAGTTCCCTATTATTAACTCCTATTTTATTAAATTAAATCTAGAAGCGTAATATTAGTAGGAATAAAGACCTCTTATACCTTTAAGTTATATCTATCCTTATATTTATTAATTATAGCTTTAGTAGTATTATAAATTATTCTATCCTAACTAGGCTAGTTCTAATAAAGGAAGGCTTTAGGGATAGCTACCTTCTTATTTACTCTCTTATTATATAGTTTAAGGGTAAGAGCGTAGCTAGTTTATAAATTACTATATTAAATCTAAGGCTTATCTTACTTATCCTACTTCTACTACTTAACTTATTCCTTAGGGGTATTTAGTAATATAGCGTTTTTAGCTTCTTCCTTATTATCTAATAGCTCTATAACTCTCTAGGTAATTTAAATAAGAGGGTCTTAAACTATAAGTAAGTCTACTATCTAGGGAGCTTAGTAATAATAAGTATTATAAGGTTCTATATAATAATCTCTAGCTTTCCCTCTTTTTATCGTAGTAATATCTTCTATTAGGTTAATATATTAGTTCTTTAGCTTAAAGCTAAAGAACGTTATATCTATAAAGATATATAATTACATAGTATCCTTTAATAGATTCGTAAAGCTAATAGATAATTTAGGGCGTATCTTATTATAACTAATAACTCTTATAACCTCCTCTAGAAGCTTTAGCTACTACCTTTCTACTAACTTACTTATAGTAACTATATAATATATAAAAGTATCCTTATTAATTAGGATATACTTTAAAATCGTCTAGCTATTAGTTAATTTATAGTTATAGCCTTTATTAATAATACCTATCTTAACCTTAGTACTTATATCTAGGGTACTAATAAAATAGTAGGGTAATATATAGTAGCAGACCCTATTTTAGCTAGCCTTGAGATACTTAATATAGCTAATAATAATATAGTTATTAGCGTTATTAAACTAGCAGGCCCCTATAGCCTAGAAAGGCACGTACTATAGTAGTTTATCTTACTAGAAGCCTCTATAGCCTCCTCTTACTCTACCTCTTCTAAATCCCTAGTATTACTAGTATCCTCCTTAGTAGTCCCTATATCTAGCTTATAAATAAAAGTACTATTATTATTAGTATTAAGTCTATAAATAGTCCTAAGATTATTATTTATAAGGTTTAGTAGCTTCTATAGTATTTAGATCGAAAGTATTATCTCTTTAGCTAGTAACTCTCTTAATAAGAGTTAAGATATCTATCTTATAATTAGCCCTATTAATATTTAGGGTCCTAAAGTTCTCTATAAGAGAGTTAATAATTAAGCTAGTAATCTAGGCTATAGAGGGTTCCTTAGCTTTAGCTCTCTACCCTATTAGAATTATCTTTATAAGGACTTAAAGTATTATTATTAGTTTAGGCTTAATAAGGCTAGATAACTACTAAAGTTCCTAGCGTATAGTAGACTATTTAATTAGGGCGTCTTTTATTATAACTTACTACTTTAAAATAACCTTAATAAGCTAGTAGCTAAGACTTTAGGCTATAGCTCTTATAGCTCTCTTTAAAAAATAGCGATAAGTAATATAAATAAGCTTAGCGTTAGTAAGTTCTAGGTCTCTATACTAGATAGCTCTCTACTAAAGCTATTAAATAGTAGTAATTAACGCTATAACCTAGGAAGGGTTATTATCCTTTATATAAGATCCTATAACTAGGTTCTAAAGGTCCTTATTAGGGTCCTAATAAGACTTTAGGTCTATAAATCCGAACTAATATAGAGGTTTCTCCTTAGCTTCCTTCTAGGTCTTAGCTCTATTAATATAAGATTTTACTACGTCTCGATAGTCGCTAGAGCTATATATATAGACCTCGTTCTTTATATTATTATTAGTCTTATAATAAAGCTTTAAAAAGCTCTTATAATTAGTAATAAAATCGGAGAAATTAGTATTAATAAACTTAGGCGCTCTAGTTAAATAGGGAGTTATTACTATAATAGTAAGGCGTCTTATAAGGAGATTAGTAAGGGCTATAATATCCTAATTAGTATAACTTCCTTTAGGGGAATATAGAGTGCTTAAGCGCGTTATTCCTATCCTAGAGGTAGGATTCGCAGACCTATCTATATTATTATTAGAGGCTAGCTATCCTATAGCACGAGGTTATATCTCGCTAAACGAAGCTCCTATAAATCTCTCTTTAAGCTATTTCCCCTTATTAGAAAAGGATCTAGTATCTAAGTTAGCTAAGGAAGAAGAAGATATAATACTTATAGGTTTATAAATATCGAAGTTAATATTATATAGTTAAAGTAATAGAGTCTTCTAGTTAATAAAGTAAAGTTATTATTATACTATCTTCTAAATAGAAAGATAAAGTAAGTAGTTATAACTTTCTTTAAATAAAACGAAAAAGGAAATAGTATAAACTAAATAACTAAATAAATATAGTTACTTTAGCCTCTAAACACTAATCTATAATAGCTTATAACCTATAACCTAGAGCTATAATATAGAACCTATTTACTAGCGTTAATCTCTAACTTCTATTAGCAGACCTTACTATTAGATAGCTAACTATAATATCTAGTAATAGCTATAGTACTTCTTTTCGCCTTAAATGCTAATAGATATAGAAGTGCTTATATAGCAGAATAAGATTTTATTCTTATAAAGCCTTAAATTTTATTATAGTCAGCTATCTAACAGTAAGGTCTACCAGCAGAAGCTAGGGATTAACGTATATAAACAGTTTATTATAATACTAGTTGTAGTGTTATAAGCCTTATTATAGATTAGGTCTTTAGAGGCTAAGGTGATTAGTCTTAGACTTAATAAGTTATTTATAGTAAAGGGTAAGCTAAAAGTATCCAAAGATAAATATAAAGTTAATTACTAAAGGGCTATAGAAGTCTAACTATAAGCTAGGCTTAGGTTATACTATATACTAGTCCTAAATAATATCCTTTATCCTATTATAATTCCTAATTCTAATAGGGTCTATTCCTTATCTAGACGGGGTCTATATATGCTAAGGATAGCCTTTATATTCTTAGCGTACGGATCTAATCTCTTATCTCATTATTATATAACTTATACTATAGTTTTTCTATTTCTAAGCGAGTCCCTATTATTCCCGTGATCCTATAGTATAAATATCCTATCCTAGCCGCCTAACGTCTAAGTAGGTCGGTTAACTATTATCCTTATATAACGAGTTATAATAAATTTATATAGATATTACAGACTATATACTTAAGAATAGGCCTCTATATAGATTATAGAATAGGTTAGCTTATGCAAGGGGTTAGACCCGAGTTTGTTTAATAGGAGGTCGCTATAATACTATTTATTTAAGCTAAAGAGGAAAAGGGGAAGTTTTCCTCTCTAGTAGAGATTTCGCTAGTCTATAGGATATAACTAGGTAGGCTCTAGGTAAGCCCTAAGTAGCTCCTTAAGGTAATAAACCTAAGTAGAAGCCTAGGTAGGCTTAACCTAGGTATAGCTTATAATACTATCCCCTCTCCTAGCTATCCCCTCCTAGGTATAGGCTAGGTTATTATTATTATTTATAACTAGCGTATATAAGGTTTTATACCTATTTACTATAATAATCTCTATAATAGCCTCTATAGGCTCCTAAGTAGGCTCTATATACCCTTCCTATTTAACTAGGACCTCGCGCCTCTACCCTCGCCTAACTACCTTCTATTACACTATATATATCTCCTCTATATATTACTTAAATTCGCTATTATTAGCTATAATTAGTAGTAGCTAGGGGTCTATTCTTATTTATATAAGTAAGGGGTCCTCTAGTACCCTCTAGAGGAGGTTTATATAGAACCTTAAGTAGATATTACTAGGTATTTCTAACTTAACGACGTATAGGACTAGGACTATAATATACTTATAATATAACTATAATAGCTTCTTATTAAGCCTAGGGCTCTTATAATTAGCTATTAAAAGCTAAACCTTATTACTTACCTAATACTTCTCTATAAGTATCCTATATTAGTTTATATTCTCCACGCTATATTATTAAGTAGCTATAATACTTACTTAAATAAAGTCTACTACTTCCTATAGTCTTATTACTAAAAGAGTAGCTACTATATCCCTAGAGGGGGCCGCCTCTATTATATTATCTACTATAAGTATAAGGTTAGTATAGTACCTATATTTTAAGAAGAATAGCAAGAGCCTAGTTATAATACTAACCTTATTATAAAGCGCTAGCTAAGTAATAAGTAAGAGCTACCCCTAGTTATCCTATACTTAGGTTATAAATACCTATAGGATAGCTTATATCTCCTAGTTCTACCTCTTAATATTACTATTAATTTATAAGTAGTATATAATACTTAATAGCCTCTTTATACTAGTAAGGTAGTAGAACTTAGCCTAGAAGTAGCTTACCTAGTTAGACCCTTAATTATTAATAATATTATATAAGAACCTATAAAACTAGAAATAAGAAGTAAGGAACTAGTAGGTATAAGCTTCTACCTCTATAATACCTATCTCCTCTAATATTACTAACTTACCTAGCTTATTTATTATAACTTATAAGTATTAGCTAGTACTATTCTTTATAAGTAGTAAGTTTATAATAAAGTCTATTAAAGTCTATTAAGAGGTCTAAGTATAACTAGGTAGGTATTAGTAAGGGCTTTAGGAAGCCTCTCTTAGCTTACCTCTAAATATATATCCCTCTATAGATATTATAATTCTTTATAAATCTCTATACTATTTATAATTATCGTAGCTAATAGAACTACTAGCTTACTATTTCTAGCGTGCTATTATAGCTTAGATAAGTAATTATATTTAAGTTATAGCTCTATTAAATAATCTTTATATAGAGCTCCCCTAGTAAGTTATTATTATCCTCCCTATTAGGTACCTATAGCTTCCCCCTAAATATTAATCTCCCCTAACTATTAATATTATACTTATTAATTTCAACCTTAGCTTTTCTATCTAGTAGGAAGCTCTAAAACTAGTAAGTAACTATATAATATATAGCTTTATATATTATATCCTTTTTATAGTTTCTAGCTATAGTACTTATAGTTTAGGGTTGCTATTAAAGACTATAATATCTAGGATATTAATATAGCCTTTCTAATTTCTCCTTACTAGGGGGCTAACTATAGGGTCCCTATAGGGGTAGGTATAGTCTAGGATTAGCTATAAGACCCTCCCCTACTTCTACTCGTTATCTTACCCTAATAGCGCGTCCTACTCTCTCTAAGAGAGGGTATTAAGAGCTATTACTTCCTTATTAGAGCGGTATTTAATAATAAAATTATATTAAGATAGCTCCTCTACTTACTAGCTCTAGTACTCTATAAGGTACTACTTTTCTATAAAATATTTAAGCCTCTAGTAATTAGTTAGTATCTTAAAAGTAGTTATATTATATAGCTCTACCCTTTATATATATAAGTAATAAAGGACTACTAGGAGCTTCTTATTATAAATAGGGTAGTTATACTCTATAAGTAAGAGTTTTTATAGGTAGAATACTACTAGACGCTAGGTACCCTCTAGGTTAACTTATAAGAATACCCCTCTTAATATAAATCCTAAATAGTTAGTTTTAATAATAATCTTATTTTCTAGATTAAACTAATAGAGTACTAGCTAGGTATTAAGAAGCTACTTAAGCTATAAGAAGGCTTATTCTTAGTTATCTCCCTACTAGAATATTATATTCTTCCTAATAAGTAGTATAAGTAGTTTAATAATATCTTTATATTCTAGTATAAATATATTATAATAGTTTATAAACCCTAGGAAGCTATAGACCCCCTTTAGGGAGGTAGGGGGTAATTACTTAGTAACCGCTTAGAGTTTCTTAAGGTTATAAGAGAGACGCTCTCTTATTATTATAATAAATCTTATATATTTAACCCTCTTAACTAAGAACTTATACTTTAAAGGGTTAAGGTTTAGGCCTATATCTACTAGCCTCTAGAGGACCTCCTAGACCTTCTTCTTATAGTCTTCTCTTATTTTATTAGAGTAAATTAATATATTATTTATATAAGTAGTAATAAAGTTATAAAAAAGGTTCTATAGGGTATTATTAATATATTACTAGAAGCTAGTAGGGGTACTAATTAGGCTAAATAAGTAAACTACTTATTTAAATAACCTATACTAGGTATAGAATATAGTTCTCTCTTAGTACTCCTCTATTACTCTTAACTTTTAAAAAGCTATTATTATATCTAGCTTAGTATACTACTTAGCTATACTTACCTAGTATAATATCTTAGAGATTAATAAGAAGGGGTAGCGGTTTTTCTTAGTAATTATATTAAGAGCCCTATAGTTAATATAGAAGTAAATTCCCCTACCTAGCTTCTTTATAAAGAGTATTAATACCCTAATAAGTAAGCTACTAGCCTTAATAAACCCCTTATCTAGGAGGTTTTATAAGGTTTTCTTTTAATACTAGTAGCTTTTCTCTTAATATATTATAGAGGGAGCCCTAGGGGAGTAGTAGCTCTCTCCTATCTAGTCCTAGTATAAAGTTAATTTAGGGCCTCTAGCCACTGCATAGTGATTTTACCTGCTCAAGTGCAACAGACCTTCTAACTCCGCGCCTCCTAATAATATATAGCCTTCGGTTACGTGATCCTTTCCTAACTATAGCTATACTTATATATACCTATTAATAGCCTTATGATCTTTAACTTTATATTAATAATAACTTAGTTTTTAATTATTTAAACTATAAAACTATCGACTTTTCCTCTTACGCACTACCCGCGCTGCTAATACCGCCTCTATTACTGCTTCGTCTGCTAGTCCTCTTATTTAATCGGGTTAGCTAATACCTTCGCAGCTATGCTATTATTAGTAACGCTCTCTCTATATTAAACTAGTTAGTATAAGCTATACTTACTAACGTTCCCCTAATAGGCCTAGGCCGCCTAGGCTACCTCTACCTTAGTAATATAGAGGACCTGCTTAAAGAAGGGCTACTCTATAGGGTATATAATAACCTATTAAACTTCTACTACTAAGTTTGCTTACTTAGCTCTAATACTATTATACCTTATAGAGCCCCCTATAGGGGTATTAAAGTAAGCCCTCTTAAGGGCTATATTAATAATACGCTCTCTATATATAGTAGAGTAGTTAATAAAGGAGCGGGTTTTATTAATTATATTAAGGCTAAACTCTCTAGTAACCCCCTCTATATTATTTATACTAAAAGGCGTGCCTCGCTTAGGCTTAGTATATTTATATATAAGGTTAGGTGCTAATATAGTTAAGGATTTATTATAGGTTAGATAAGGATAAGGAAGAGGGAGAGGTATAAGGCCCTGCTCGAAGTAGTAGAGCTTCTTATACTTCTAGCTATTAGAACCTCTTAGGAAAGACCTCTTTAGTTAAGGAGTTACTTCTCGTATAGTAGTATTTACCCTACTAAAAGGTTAACCTTTTAAGTTAAGGAGTTATCTTAAATAGTAGCTTTTATAGCACCTTGCTAGAAGGTTTAGCGAGGGTATTGTTATAAGAGCCTTAGTAGCCCGTTTAGCTCTAATATAATTAGCGCTAGTGCGGCGCGCATCCGACTTTATGCGAGGGTTTACTTATAAGTAGTAGGAATATATAGGGTTCTTATATTATTTTCCTTAACTAGTAGAGGGTATAAGTTAAAATACCTATATAGTATTTCCTAAATTATACTTGCGAACTAGGTGAATTTATTATAGTCTTTTTATAAAGGGGCTGCGGCGTAATTCCGAACTTAATAAAATTAATTTAGTAGTTTACTCCTAGTTACCTAGGGGGTAATAAGTAAGCCTTATTAGGGTTAAATAAGTTAGAAAACTCTCTTAAGACCTAGCTTAATGAATAATATTATTAATCCTCCTTTAGTTTTAAATTTAAAGCTTTTTTAATATTAGCTAAGCTAATAGCTTATACTAGTATCTCTATAGTACCCTCCTAGTACTTACCCTATTATCTCGCTAAGTATTAGTAGATTATAGAGAATAAGGGTATATTAAGGAACCTCGTAGCCCTTATTTCCTTTATAAGGGGCGTTTCTTCTTAGTCCTTTAGGTATAGCCTAACTTATCCCCTCCTATAGTATACCTAGTAAGCTATAGCGTTATAAATAACCTAGCTCTATTCTATCTAAAGGCGCCTTAAGAGGATATTAAGGTCTAGGCTATTAACTATATATATAAAAATACGCTAGGTATAACTACTTATTTCTAAGTTAAATATTACTATATCTAGCGCGTTACTTAGTAATAATCCGCTAAGTATTTACCTTCTTATAAGTTAGTATCTCTTCTTAATATATAAAAGGTAGAGGTATTAAGCTAGGGAAAAGTTAATTATTATATAAGTATTACTCTTAATATCTACTAGGGTATAAGCTAGATATCCTCTATTAACTCTAACCTAAATAATAATAAGCTTATTATTAGCTAGTTATTCCTATTTATATTCTCTCTTACTTAATATCTCCTCTTTAGTAAGCTCTAAGGCTTAATTTCGCTCTAGAGTTAGTTTTTTCCTAACTTTTTATCTTCTTCTAAAGAGTTAGTTACTACCTAGTAGTTATTTATAACCTTATAATATACTAATTCTTCCTTTAAGGTTTTTATTTTTATAACCCTAAGTAGCTAGTCCTCCTTATTAGGGTAGCGCTAGGTAATATAACCTCTAGCTCTATAGGTATAATAAGTATAGGGGTCCCTTATGCTTTTCTAAAGCTATTAGTATTATACTAGAGAGGTACCTAAAGAGGACCTAGAGTTTTAGTAGTTATAGTGTTTTACCTTCTTAACTTATAAGATATATATAGCTCTAGTTATATAAATATCCCCCTTAATATCCTTAGTAATAGGTCTCTAGTAGGTTACTAAGTAGTTACTAGTAACCTTCTAGCGCTCTACTTTCTATATAATACTCTAGACCTTTAAAAGCTAGCTATTATAATTAGCTAGTAAGTTAATAGTAATTAGCTAGTCCCTTAGCCTAGGGGTAAAGGAGGCCTCTAGAAGTAAGATCTAGACTTAACTAAGCTAGTTTATATTACTTATATTAGCTAGTATTTACTTAAATCTTAATAAGAAAGTTACTAGGGATTTATTCTCTTTTTATTAGAGGGTTTATAATTAGGCTATAACTTATAACTAGATATTTAAGTCCTTATATATCTAGTCTAGGTAGACTATAAAGTCCTTAGGGTTATATTATCCCCTACCCCCCCTAGCTCTATAGAAAGTAGAGACTACCTACTAGGCTATAATATTTAAATAAGAGTTAATAAGGTATTATACCTCTATATCTATAGTATAGAACGCCCTATCTATAGTAGACTTATATCTTATTTATTATACCTAAGTAGTATATTCCTTCTATTTACTTAAAAACTTTAGGAGTAGGGGTAGTAGCTTCTAGTATATTATACTAAGTATTACTAGTACTTTATTAATAATACTTATAGGGGTTTATATAGCTATATATTAGCTATTCCCCTATTTAACCTCTTATAACTATTACTAGAGGGACTTTATTACTACTACTAAATTAGCTTATAATAGCTTATCTTAAGTTTTAGCTATATTACTATTAACTATCTTACTAATTAATAGGGAGTAGCGCTTAACCTATTATTATTATTATAATAATAAGCTTAAATATATAAGGGGTTAGACCTAAGTTTATTTAATAAGAGGTTATTATAATACTATTTATTTAAGCTAAAGAGGAAAAAGGGAAGTTTTCCTCTCTAGTAGAGATTTCGCTAGTCTATAGGGAATAACTAAGTAGGCCCTAGGTAGGCCCTAGGTAGCTCCTTAAGGTAGTAAACCTAGGTAGAAGCCTAGGTAGGCTTAACCTGGGCGTAGCCTATAATAAATACTACTTTAAGTTAGAAATACTAACTAGAGGAGTATTAGTAAGGTACTAGTAGAGATTAAGTTAACTTACTACTTTATTAAAGGCTTTATTTACCTCTTTAATATACTTAGCTTATATATCCTATATATCTAGCTACTTACTAGCTAGCTACTCTATCTCTAGGTAGTAGTAATAGAGCTCCTCGTTCTACTTATATAATAACTTAGTTTACTTCTTAGCCTCTTTAGTAAAGTACTATTAGTACCTAGCTATATCCTCTAAAGTAATTACCTAGTAGTTCTCTATCTCTATAGAGATCTTAGCCTCCTTAGCCTTATACTTCTTGAGCGTTATAATAACCTCGTTCTTCTTAACTTAGAGGGCCTTTTTAATTATAAGCTAGGTAATAAGGACCTCCTTTTAAATATAATTAGATATTAGTAGTAAAGTACTAGGGAGGTATTAGAGACCTACCTTATTTTTAATACACTATACCTAAAGGTTAGGCGTAGAACTAGCCTTATTTATAAGGTATTTAATCTTATTAGTAGCGCTTATTATATAATAAGTAGCTTATAATAAGTTAGTAAATAAGAAATAGAAAATACTAAGTAAAGTTTATAATAATATAAGCCTTATTATTACCTATTTTAATATAATACTTATATTTAGTAGAAATATCTAAGAAATAAATAAATTAGTAATAGATTTAAAACCTAAAACTAGTAAAATATTAAATAAGTATTCGATAAATACTAGATAAGAACTAGAAGCTTATTATTCCTCTTAAAATAGAGAATTAAGCTTATAAGAAGCTTAATATTAGGGAGATCCTCCTTAGGGGGCTCCTACTTTGCTATAGCTAGGAGGTACTAGTAATAAGGGTACCCCTAGAGTATACCTATAGTAAGGCCTCTGGCTACTGCATAGTGATTTTACCTGCTCAAGTGCAACAGACCTTCTAACTCCGCGCCTCTTGATAATACATAGCCTTCGGTCACGTGATCTTACCGACTACCTTTCCTAACTATAGCCGCACTTATATATACCTATAGCTTTACGATCTTTAACTTCATATTGATAATAACGTGGTTTTTAATTATTTAATAGACTACGAAACTATTAACTTTTCCTCTCGCGCACTACCCGCGCCGCCGTTAAATACCGCCTCTATTACCGCTTCGTCTACTAGCATAACGTCTATAGAAGTCGTTACTATCTTTACTATACCGTTGTTAGCAACGCTCTCTCTATATTAAAGCAGTTAGCGCAAGCTATACTTACCGACGTTTAAGCCCTAAGGGGCCTAGGCTACCTCTGCCTTAATAGTATAGAGGACCTGCTCAAAGAAGGGCTATTCTATAGGGTATATAATAACCTACCTAGCTTCTATTACTAAGTCTACTTACTTAGCTATAATATAATAATAAATATCCCCTCTAGGGGTATTAATAAGAGCCCTCTTAAGGGCTATACTAATAATACGCTCTTTATATATAATAGAGTAATTAAAAAAAGAGCGGGTTTTATTAAGTATATTAATATTAAACTCTCTAGCGAGCTCTTATATATTATTAGTATTAAAAGGTATACTTTATATAAGCTTAGCGTTTTTATATATAAGGTCTAATACTAATATAGTTAAGGGATAAGGATAAGGAAGAGGGAGAGGTATAAGGCCCTACTTATAGTAGAGCTTCTTATACTTCTAGCTATAAGAACCTCTTAGGAAAGACCTCTTTAGTTAAGGAGTTACCTCTTATATAGTAGCGTTCGTAGTACTTTTAATACCTTACTAGAAGGTTAGCCTTTCAAGTTAAGGAGTTATCTTATATAGTAGCTTTTACCTTTAGTACCTTACTAGAAGGTCGACCTTTTAGGTTAAGAAGTTATCTTATATAGTAGCTTTCGCAGCACCTTGCTAGAAGGTTTAGCGAGGGTATTACTATAAGAGCCTTAGTAGCCTATTTAGCTCTAATATAATTAGCCCTAGTGCGGCGCGCGTCCGACTTTATATAAGGGTTTACTTATAAGTAGTAGGAACGTATAGAGTTCTTATATTATTTTCCTTAACTAGTAGAGGGTATAGGTTAAAATACCTATATAATATTTCCTAAATTATACCTACGAACTAGGTGAATTTGTTATAGTCTTTTTACAAAGGGGCTGCGGCGTAATTCCGAACTTAATACCTATAGTAAGGAGGGGAGCTTTATTAATAATATTAGTAGTATTAATAGCAGAGGATAATATAATAATAAATTCGTTATATAGTAATTAAGATAAAGTTATTAGTAGGGGAGTAGGAGGCTAATAGTAAGTTATTAGTAATAGTAATAATATTATAAATCTAAAGAAATAAAAAAGAGAGATTTTAATAGGGTAGAATTCTAAATAATATTTATATATTTTAACTTAATATTAAAACTAGCGTTTTATATAGCTACAAGGAGAATACTCTCTAGATTATTATATTATTGAATTTTATTTAACTTTACTATATATAGGGAGGTACTAGGTAGTTACTGGATAATAACTAATAGCCCCCTATATTATAATAAAGGCCTTCTTTATCCCTAGAGGGAGAATACACTTATTAAACCTATAAAGGGGTTAAAAATATAATAATAAGTAGAAAATATAATAATTTAGAGGGTAAATTTAAAATAATAAAAATAAGCCTAAATAATAATAATATATTTTAATATAACCTATTAAAGGAAGGAATAACTCTTATAAGGGGGCTTAGCTATAACTATTTAAATAACTACTAGGTAATCCTAAACCTATTAAATAAAGCTATAAGAGTAGTTAGAGTAGGGGGATTAGCTCTATTACTAGCTTATTACTCCTCTAAGCTATAAAATCCCTTAATACCTAGGTATAAGAGCTATAAGAATATCTAAGGTAGAGGATAGGTATTTTATTACTAATTAACTACTCCTCTAAGCTACTTAGCTATCTAAAGAAAAGTTATATAATTAGAATAAGGGATATTAAATTCTAAACCTATAGAAATTAAAAGTTATAAAGTCCTATAAGGAGGTATTAAGTACCCTCCAAGTAATTACTAAGTAAACTAGTTTAAAAGTAAACTAGTTTAGAGGGGATAGAGAGTTATAGAGCTCCTAGATAATAAGGAAGATACTAAAGACGCTATACTACTAGATACCCCTAAGGAATAAGTTAAGTAGTAGAAGTAGGATAAATAAGATAAGCCTCGGATTTAATATAGTAATTCGCAGACTAGCTATACTCTTACCCTCGAGCTATATAATAAAAGAGTAAATAGGAAGGTAGCTATTCCTAAAGCCTTCTTTTATTAGAGCTAGCCTAATTAGAATAGAATAGTTTATAACGCTACTAAAGCTATAATTACTAAATATAAGAATAGATATAACTTAAAGGTATAAGAGGTCTTTATTCCTATTAATATTACGCTTCTAGATTAATTTAATAAGATAGGAGCTAGTAATAATAAGCTATAGGAATAAATAGATCGATAGAATAATAATAAGAACTATTCTAAAGGCTAAGTAACTTTAGCTACTATCTCTATAGACTTACCTAAGGATTTATAGACTAAGGTAATTTAATTTAACTCCTATACGATCGATCCTATTTTTAAAATAGGTATTATAATAGAAGATTAGGATTTAGTATTACTTCTACTACTAAGATATATTACTATTCTAGACTTCGTTATAACCTACTAGTAAATTACTATTACCCTTTATAGCCCTGCGAATATATTGAGCTCGGAATTACGCCGCAGCCCCTTCGCAAAAAGACTACAACAAATTCACCCAGTTCGCAGGCACAATTCGGGAAACACTATACAGGTATTTTGACCTATACCCTCTACCAGTTAAGGAAAACAATATAGGTAAATTACTATTACCCTTTATAGCCCTGCGAATATATTAATTAGGGGGATTATTAATAGTAGCTCTGCTATTAACGTTATTAGTAAAAGTTATATTAAGCGCCTAGGCTTATAGAGCGATATAGTTAAGATAAATATAGGGATCCGCGGGATTACTAATAGAGAGCGGAGGACCTAATTTATAGGTATAATTATAAATAACGTTTATATTAGTAGTAATTAGATTTAGGATATTAGCTTTTTTATTTCCCTTAAAAACGCTTATAATAAGGACCTAGTACTAGGGGCTCCCTTTATCTTAAAGACTTAAATAATACTAGATAATATATAGAACTAGATTATTAGAATCCTTTAGTTTAGGAATATTAAGATTAATATCTTACTATTATTCTATACGAGAGACTTAACTACTTACTTCCTAGAAATTATTACTAAGATAAACTACTTTATTTCTTCTTAGTATTAATATACTCTCTTATCTCCTATAGAGGAGGGGAAATAGAGGCTACTACTAATAGACCTAATATAATAATAAGCTTAGACTTTATAGGAGATAATTAGTAAGTTAATAATATAAAGGATAAGGAAGAGCTAGATATAATACTAAGGAGTATAAGGGTACGCTAGGATATTAAAGCGATTTAATAAGCTTTTAAAAGCTCTTATAACCTATGAGACGAAGTTAAGTAATAGTTAGACCTAGATAAGGAAGTTATTACTATTTTTAAAGAGTTTAGATTAATTTTTAATAAAATCCTAGAGATTATAATCTATATTAAAGTTACCCCTAAGCTTAATAAGATCTATAAAGCGATTATAAGTATAGGGTATATAGTAGGATATAATAGCTATAGTATTAACTATTAATACTATATTTATAGACCTAAGAAAAGAATATTAAAGAAGAAAGTACCTAGGAGGAAGTATAAGTTAGTATATCAGAAAGGTATCGAAGTTATTATAGCTATAGATATTACTTTCTCCTATAATAATTATAAACCTATACTAATAACGCCTGTATTACTAATAGAAGATATTAATATAATATATAAGATAAAAGATAAGAAGATTTAACCTATTAATAATACTATATTAGATAGTTCGACCCTAGATAGAGACCTAGAGTAGAAGTTAAAAGCATAAGTAAAAGCTAAGAAAAATATAATACTAGATCCTAGCGCCCTATTCGTAGGCCTAGTTATACTAAAGTTTTTAGCTATTAAGTAAGGAATAAGGCTTATAAGAGCTTAATAAGAAGCTATCCTAAAGACTATTAATTATTTATAACCTAAAGAAAAGAAGCTCCTTTTAGCTATTCTTATTATAAGAGAGAAGGCTTTAGCCTAGGAATTTAAGTATTATAGCTCTATATACCTTTCTATTATACCTCCATAGATAATAACTAAGATAAATATAGTTATAATATAAGACGTAATACTACCCCCTTTAGCGGATAGCCTTTTAGAAGACTTCGCTATATATTAACTATTATTACTACTAGACTTCTTCTTAGGATATAACTAAGTCCCCTTAGACCCTATAAGTAGAGACTTCATAACGTTTATATTACCTATTAGACTACTATAGATATATATATTACCTTAAGGAGTAACGAACTTAGTCGCTTAGTTTATATAGGTTATAATTAGAATCCTATATAACCTTATCCCTAGCTACTATA